>JAWXCT010000149.1:3482-14242 GCA_034509035.1 Saxispiralis lemnorum
TCTGAGGAGGGGTGGGAGGGGGAGGAAGAAGCGGGTTGCAAGTGGTGGAAGAGCTTGGAGGTTCTGAGGGGGTCGGGGGAGGAGGCGAGGAGTTCGCCGGACAGAGGGTCGCCGGAGCGGGCTTCGTCGTTTTCCTCGTCGTCGTCGTCTTCGGGGTAGCTGACTAGTGGGCGGACGGGGGAGCCGGCGAGGCCGTTGGGTAGTGCTTGGGGTTTCGTAGGCAGCGCTTCGTCCTCATCGATGTCATCGTCGGTATTGAAGTACGCTTCCTCGTCGTTGTCCATTTCCTTTAGACCTGCGAAGCCTTGGCGGCCGTTGATCAGTCGTGTTGGAGTGTCATCTGTCGTCAGCGTGCTATCGTCGCCGTTGGCGTTCGGGTGGTAGCCTGAAGTCAATGTCTCGTAGCGTGCCACAAGGTCGTGAAAAGTGTTCACGTAATTGATCGCCAGCAAGCGCTCGCGGTACTGCTCAACAAGATGCAGAATGAGCTGCCTCACGTACTCTCTGCGGATGTACTCGAACAGCTCCAAACAGGCGGAGTTCAGAAGGTTGTCGCGGGGCATGGTCGCTTCGACAATCCTTAAAATGGGATCGAACAGCCCGTTCTGAATCATCTGTCTGTTGTGAAACTCGTCGCCTAGCCCCACGCATATCCGAAACCATTTCAGTGCGCTAAGCTTCACGTGCTTTTGTGGACACGAAAGCAGCTGCGCCACGCGACTGTGAAGGTTCTCACCCAGGATGAACAGTTTGCCGCGGTAGCTGTGAGAGCGCACAAAAAACGACAGGACTTCGACCAGGTGGGTGAAAAGGCTGGTCTCCTGGACGGTCAGATCGGACATTGAAGAACGGGTCTCGAGTGCTTTCAGAGGAGCAAACAGTCGTTTGGCTGACGATTCGTAAAAGGAGTCAATAAACTGATTGGTCTGGGGATGCTGGGCGATTTGCGCTCCATGGCCGCGTTGTTTCGCGAGCATCTCATTTGGCGCGCCGGTGCGATTCATCATCTCCGCACCAGGCTGACCGGTGCTCGGATCGAGCAGAACTTTGATCGCATCGGCCATCTGGCTTTTGACGCCAAGATCGACCTCGACAAGTAACAGCTCAATAAGCGTGTCCGTCAGAGGCACCGTCTTTTCTTTCACAGAGGCAAAGATGTGATTCCGGACCATCTGGGCGTCGTGATCAATCAGGGCGACCAGTATGTCGGTCCCAGCGACCCGCACCGCGGCGTCGTGGTGGCGCAACGCGAATGTAAGCACGGCGAACAGGCCGTGGTGGATGAAGTTCTGGTACAGCTGAGCTCTACTCTGCGCCTGGGTGTTTTTGCTCACCGCGCAGCAATTCTGAATGAACTGCACGGCGTCTTTTTTCTTCTCGTGCCTCTCATTCTCTCCTGGGCGAAAAATGTTGAACAATGCCTCCAGATACGCCTTATCGTTTTGGAGGTGGTTGACAATGTCAACCTGGTGGAAGAATATGAGGCTGTTGAGAACGCCAAAGGTGGGATCGTCAAGAATGCGGGCCAGTACCACGTCTTTGAGATAGAGGAGTCTGTACGTCCAGTGAATCTTGCGCTTGATCTCTTCGTTGGAAATCGGCACCACTTCTTTGAATTTGGAGGAATCGGAGAGGTATTGCCTATGATTGGCGCGGTGAGAGGGAAAGTCGGGGTCGTCTATGCCCTTTGTCAGTATTGGTTGGGCCGCAGTCATAGTTTGCTCAAACTCACATTCTAGCGCCCCGACGACACCCGTGATCGCCCTGTCTGTGACCATAAACTCAATTATAGCCGTGTCGTTGAGCAGGATGAGGTTCTTCATGATGGTGCATAACCGGTGCAAGTCGGCCGTCGACTCCATTTCCTCCGCCGACGACACCAGCGGCGCCAGCTTCATAATGTACATATGCTCTGGGTGCATGATGGCCTTGACCAGCGCGTCTCTCCCGGCAGGCGATGCAGACGCAGCGCGAATAATCTGCTCCACCTCCTCGAGCTTGCCCAGCTGCGGCTCTGGTAAGGCAACCGAGTGCACCGAATCCAGCAGGTCGTCTGACAGCCCGTCATCCGGCGCCAGCGCAGCCAAGCGGCCCTGCGTCTCGCTCACAAAATCCCATATGCTAGCGCACCCTTCCGCCTCTTGAAAGCTCAACGCCATGTCCACACCATTCGATTCGGTCCACACTATTAGCGTATCCTGCTGTTTCTGGTACCCGTCATCTCTCGTAATGCGCGTCTCCAACAGCGTGCGATTCGCGTCATCCTCGCTTACGACCAGAATGTGCGCGTCGGGGTTGTCAGGCGAGGCATTGGGCGAGGGGACGTTGTGGCCGGTGCAGAAGCCGGTGCCGCGGTCGTACCAGTCATTGTTTTTAAGCTCATAGACTTTGACACGTTTGCGGTCGGCGCTTGCGGCCGCGTTGTGCCTTTGCAACATTCTCGACAATGCGCGGCGGGTAGCCGGACGTGGTGATGTGGGTGAGTGACGGCGCGCGCACAGCCGGCGCGTCAGCGCATGTCACGTAGCTGCGCCCAGCGTCCAGCTGTCGTCTCGGGCAGAGTGTCGAAGGGCGCGCGCGCGCGATCGAGAAGTGGGTGGTGGTGGCGTTGCAGAGGTCGCGCCGGGCGGACTCGGAGCAGGGTGGCGCCCAAGCCTGGCGGGTCGCACGAGCGCGTTGGCGGGATGGGCGAGTGCAGTGTGAGTGGAGCTTCTTTGCGCGACAACGGCCGATGCTATGGTGGGGAAGGGGGGTTCCGTGTGTGAGCGTTGGTGGAGTGTGGATAATGGATGGTGGTGTTTGTTGAGGGGAGGGAAGAAATGACGTTAGCCTCGCCAGTGGTCGCGTGTTGCTGCTCGCCGCAAACTCTTCCGACGCCGGCTGAAACGCTTGCTCGCTCTCGGCGCTTTCCTCCGCAAGCGCCCTCTGTCCCGCCCCAGGCGATCTTCTCTATCACGACGGGGAACTACAACGGAGGTAAGCGCAGTTCTTCAAGACTTGCAAGGCCTCAGTTACATTAATGTATCACTGCACGTATCTTCGCTCAGCGCTTGTGCCAAAAGACTCGGGACTGGAGCTCAGATGAAGGTGCGAAACCAAATTGCGTCACTTCTTCCTATTAATAGCACGATTGCGATGGACACATGTGATGCGGGACACAAAGTTGAACTTTTGAGCATCTTTTCCTTTGAATGATGGGCCCAGATGGACATTACATGGCAACAATGACTCCATCGGATACATCAACGCTCGTAGAGCATGAGAAGGGCTTGTCGAGCAAGCGATAAGCTTGATAGATCGGGTCGCACGTACTCCGACCAGCCGAACAACTCCATCGCACTGGCGCAGACGAAGAAGGTCTGCGCCGATTGGGCGCTCTGACTTGAACGTCTCAGCGTCGCAACACTTGGCTCAATTGCCTCCCAGGAAGCGCGGGGGCTCAGCATGGAACGTCTGCGGGTGTCATTTTGCGCCTGGTCTCTCGATCGGTTTGGAAAACGCCCTGTGCGGCATAAGTACTTTCGCTAGCAAAAAAAAGCAGCAGATCCGTACCGCATGGTGTCAGGCGACCCTGCCGACCAGGCAGTGGGGTTTGCGCCCACTTCGAGGGCTCGATACGCTCCTCGCAAGTGGGTATCGTCTACCCCCTCTATTTCGTCTTCTTCTCGTGCCCGTCATCTGCGCACACGACGACGATCCCGTTTCGGAGGCTTGGGCCGTGAATTGTCTGCTGTATGTGCAACCTCTTGCTTCCTTTTCACTGATTCCTGAAATTCTTCTTCTGATAAAACAGATCTGTCCTCGAACTTCCCAAGTTGATGATCTTTGGACACCCATCCCGATCCTTCTCCAGCCGCGTGCACTCAAAGCAGTAGAATGCATCCGAGATCCCCTCACCGCCACAGACCACGCACTTGTTCGCGTAGTTGCCAAAGGCGCATTCGTCGCAAATGCGCACGAGGGTCGTGGGGCGCACGTAGGAGTCGCATACCGGGCATTTGCCGTCGCACTTGTCGCAGAGGCGGCCGATGGAGATGCCGGCCGTTTTGCGGCACATGACGAGATCGCTGGGGAAGGGAGAAGGTTAGTGGGTGTTCGCAATTTGAAGCAAGAGTTCTCGGAGTCACTCACGGGTGATGGCGAGACATTATGAGGTATTTCGAAGCGTATAGGATGTGACGAAGGCCTCTATATCGATCGCGTTGTTCGTATCGCAGTTCGGAATGGGTGTTGCGGTGTGTTGCTGCTGGCAGACGGAAGTCTTCAAAAGTCGAGACGTTTTGCTGTGGCCCCGGCGTCTTGAATGCTGACAAAGCAGTGGCGTACGCACTGCGGGGAAGCGCCACACGTTCCCCAAGGCTGGTCTCCACTTCACCTTCTGGACTCCGACTTCTGCAACAACCAAACACAGATCGGAAGTCAACCTTACAGATGCAATCGACTTCTACCAACGGGGCCTCGGTTGCAACCTCACAGCTATTTACAGAGAGCTTCATGAGTCTTGTACAAGACCACCCAAAAGGCCACTTTCGCGTCTCAAGAGCTGTGCTTCAACGGGCCCTATGAAATCAAATCAACTTCATTGTTCTCATACCTAGGGTTGACGAACTTCTTGCAAGCCACCTTGGACGACTGCATTTCTATCTTATCCGTGTTTTCCGTTGCGTCGCAGCTCAAGTGCCGGAAACGCGCGAGCTCGCCTTGCTCTGAGCCAATCGACAGCTTCTGTTCATTCCCGTCTATGGAGAGCTCTCCACATTTGAAGCCTTCGGCGAACGTCAATCTGCGGGGAGGCGACCGAGTTTGCGCATGTCAGTTGCGGCGATGGTGCATGCTCTTCTCCTACATTTTGGTCATAAGGTCAGGCAGCCAGCGCACTCTTCATCGCTGCATCTCACGCTTCTCCCCCTACTTCTTTCCCCTCTCTCGCAACCGTCACCCGCTTTCTTTCCTTCATTTCTGATTTCCGGTTACAAGTTGCCTCTCACAGTACTGTGATGTACGTTTTGCCCTCAACAGTTCCCACTATGGCCCCTTCCGCCGTGACAACTACCCCCTCCAACGGCCACGCGCCCACCACCCACCAGTCTGAAACTCTCAAAACTGAAGCTGGCTCCAACAATGCCCTCGGCGCCCGTGGCCGCACAGCCGACGGACGCACCCTGAAAGTCGCCACCTACCCCACCCATCATACTCTTGAAGAGGAGCGTCTCTACCGAAAGCAACACCTGGCTGCCGCCTTCCGTATCTTCGCTGCTCGTGGTTTCGACGAGGGGGTCGCAGGACATATATCTTGTCGTGATGCGATATTACCTGACCATTTCTGGCTGAACCCATTAGCTATGCATTTCGCCCAAATTAAGGTGTCAGACCTCATCTTGGTCAATGAGGAGGGCGAGGTGGTGATCGGCGACCAGCCCATCAACGCCGCGGCCTTCGCAATCCACAGCGAGATCCACAAGGCTAGGCCGGACGTGCACGCTGCGTGCCACGCGCACTCCGTCCACGGGAAGGCGTGGAGTGTGTTTGGGCGTGAGCTGGATATGATGACTCAGGACTCGTTGCGGTTCTACAAGAGTCATTCGGTATACCCACAGTTTGGTGGTGTGGTGCTGGATCGCGAGGAGGGAAGGCGGATCGCTGAGCATCTTGGTGATGGGAAGGCGATTATTTTGCAGAATCATGGGTTGATCACAGTTAGCGAGAGTGTTGATGCGGCGGCGTTTTGGTTCATGAGCTTGGACAAGACTTGGTGAGATTTTGAGGCGGCGTGGCTTTTTATCTTGGGGGAGTTGGCTGACAAGATATCAGCCACGCGCAGCTTCTGGTTGAGGCTGCATCGGCGAGCGGCCTAAAGAAAACAATCGTTCCAGATGAGGAGGCGAGTTTCTCCTACGAACAAGTTGGACTTCCAGCAAAGGGATGGTACGTATAGCCCCGGGACGCCTCCGGAAGGTCGTAATGGCTCTGTATCGAAACAACAAGCACGCTAAAAATCTACAGGTTGGCCTTCCAGCCGTATTACCAGCAGATCTTGGAGGAAACGAACGGGGCGTTCTTGAACTGAGTGTGCTGAGATATTTGAGGTTTGGGCCTTTGGTCGGCTTGCGTCTACCTGTCGCTCATGATTTGACTTCGCTCATTGTCAATCTTCTCACTTCTCGCTTCGCTTGCACATTGCTTCGTCGCTTCACTTGCCGCTCTCTCTTCGATCGGTAACGGATACACGTTTACTGATCCCAAAGCATTTGAAGATCCATATCTCGCTGCCTTATGGAATGTTTGCTCAATCATCTTTACACATAAGAGCACCTCCAAGCAAAATCTCCTTGAACCTCTTGCAAGCAATTTTGGGAAACATCATTGTCAAGTCACACACTAGAGTTACAAGATAAGCCCGTGTTGCCAGCAGCAATGGCCACACGCGACGATCTTCGGGTCGTCAAAGACACATCGGCACGCAAACACGACACTGTGCAAGCCGCACGCCACTCAAGCCAGATTGCGCCTCTCGAAGCTTCTCGCAAGGCCTTCGTTGAGAGCATCACCACAGGCTACGAGGTCAAAATCGACGCACTCAAAATCGCGCACGCAGAAGGACTGAAGGAACTCGAGGAACAGCACGAGGGTGCCCGTGGTGATGGGAGACAGGGCTGGAGGTGTTCACGAGAGTGAGAGACGGCGCGAACCTGCGCATGAGGTGGAGGAACAGCTGAAGCTGCAGTACCAAAATGACTCCGGAAAGGAGAGAGAGCTGAGCCTGCAGTACCGAAGTGCATACGAAGAAAAATCAAAGCGGGCTTTACAACGTAAGAACGCACTTAAGGAAGAGAAGGAAGAGAATCAAGAGCACGCCAGACTCCTCGCAGACATGACAGCCGAGCGCGACCTGAAGAAATTATTGATCAAAGAGCTTTCGACAGACCTGAAGGTCGCTGCAGTTGCCCTCGAACGCAAAGATGAGGTACTGAAGTTCTAAGAGCTCAAATACTCGAACTTGGAGCGTCACACCACGAACAAATAAGAGAGGTGCAAGCAATCAAGGAGCTCAACACGCTTACAGCACCGCAAAAGGCTTCCATTGAGCTGTTACAAAACACTGTGGCTCGAAATGACATACTATCCAGCAGACAAGTCTCAGGTCTGACCTCATTCCGCGCTCGTTTCCCTCCTTCCATAGTCAGGGAGAGCCACCAGGCAGTCCGCTACAACCAAAGAGCATTGGGTGAGCTCGTCCCTCCGCGGCCATGGAAGATGCAGCAAGTTCTACACCCGAAGGTACCAGCGACGTCAGGAATCCGTCTTCCGCAATGCGATGGAAGAGTTCTGCAAAGACGTCAAGTTGTTGTACAGTCAGCTCAGTTTCGGAATGGGAGGGCTCTGCGCGGATTATCCCAAAAATGACCGCAGTGGCATGACGCTGCGGCAGGTACGTCTCGAATATTGGAGTATTGAGACTTGGTTGAATTTTACGCTTATTGATTGGGCCATCGACGTCGCTCGGGATCGCAGAGGAGATGGAGGTCTCGTTTGACCGCTTTTGATTGGGGCGGGAAATGGAGCTTCGGCCATGACATCACATGGTACTGACCAAGACACTTCGCCTAACGCCGCTGCAGATGGTTGCACTCGAGATTACATACCACACCAAAAGAAGGAAGGGCTGATGATGAATAAGGCGGCTCCATGGGCGACAATCTGAGCAGTGCGGTGAGCCACAGGAAAAGGTGAGCAAGGTACGATTACATGGCAGTCTTGCGGACTTGTGATTTCTGGGAGAGGTGTCACTCTTGCATCCGATATTACATAGCAGGATCTGGAAGTCAGCCATCAGCTTCCATCAATTTCACGAAGAATGGTCTCTCCTCGCCATCGAGACTACACAGATAGATTGAAACACAGCAACATCACTCCCATCTCGCTCTTTCCCAATTCGAGAACTGTAGTTTTGAGAAGCAGCACCCACTCAGCCTCTCGTCTATCCCCTCCCTGCTACGCCTCTCAGCCCCAATCACTTTGACCTCGAGCGAGTTCCCAACTCGAGTGTTCTCTGGTGACAAAATCTCCCGGATCCGCAGATGCAGGCAGGTGCAAGTTCTGCTAGTCGCCGGCAAGGCTGTTGTCTTCTTTGGACAGAAGCAGAGGCCGTACTGACGGGAGAACCTGCCAATATAGTGGTCGCCTCCGAAACCCCTCCATGCTCCTCGTGTGGTCGCTAGTGGCATTGGGGCAGGCTGTGTCTACTGATGTCGAGGCAGCCCAGGCGGGCGCGGGATTGTTGATAGCTGATGTCGTGCCGATGACAATCAAGCAAGAGACAACAGCATCGACATACCAAAAGACACGTTACTACCGCGCCTTCGTATACCGCCCCTGCCTCATCTCCTCCTGCAAGCTCTCCTGCTGGCTGGGCAGAGGAGCTCGCCTCCTCCCCGCACCACCACCACCGCCACCACCGCCGCCGTTCGTCTGCGCACCAGTCATGCCGGGTAAACCTGCAGCACCAGGTGGTGGCGGGAAGCCAGGAGGCGGCTGAAAGCCCGGAGGAAGCTGCAGACCCGGCGGTGGTGCCGGCAACTGCCCGTTCTGCGACATCTGCATCAGCTGCGCGAGGTCGGGCATATTGGGCGGTAGAGAGCTGGTGTTCAAGTCGAGAGGCTGAGCGCCGCCCTGGCTGGTGCCGTCGGGGAACGACGAAGGCATGGGAGGGAGCGAGGGGGCGTTGAGACCGGGTAGCCCTGGTAGCCCCGGCGGTCGAGCCGGCATATTCTGGTCTTCGAGCGCGTCGGCCTCGTCTTCGGCTTCGGCCTCTTCCTCCCGTTGGCGCTGGGCTTCGGCTTTCTTCCAGGTGCCTTGTGCCTCGGCGGCTGCCTGGCCGATGTGCCAGCGGTCGTTGACGTAGGCGCTCTCGCCTGGGCGAGGTCGGGTCCAGAAACGCGTGACCTTGTCGTTTGAACCGGTGGCGAGAATGTGGCCAAGGGGGTGCCAGTCCATGCTCCAGATAGCCATTTCGTGAGCGAAGGCGACTTTGTGAGCTGGATGTAAAGTTTGCGCGGCCGCCTCTGAGAGGTTGGCTGAGTCGTATGGTGAGATAGTGGGAGCGGTGCCTGGAGGCGGGTGGGATTCATCGAGGAGGTAGTGATGCATAGAGCCATCGCCACCGCCGGTGGTGAGGAGCGATGAGTGGATGGGGTGCCAAGCGACAGAGCTGATCTCTTTGTCGTGGCCTTTGAGGAGGAAGACGTCGCGCATCATGCGGATATCGAAGACACGAGCGGTCTGGTCGCGGGCGCAGGAAGCGAGCAGCACACCATTGTTCGGTTCGAACTTCGTCATGGCAACTGTGTTCTTGTGCCCGTGCAAAGTCGTCAAGCAACGACCTGTTCGGGGATCCCACAGCTTGACCTGGTGATCTTTTGAGCCGGAGACAAGAAGCCCCTTCGTGGGATGCCAGTCAACACATTTTGCGTCCCACTGGTGACCGGTCAACACGCTTTGCTCCATGCTGCTAGCAAAATCAAAGATCTTGAGCGAAGCATCATCAGAGGCCGTCACGAACTTGGAGTCTGTAGGAGCAAAAGCGAGATCTCGCACCGGATCGCTGTGTGCTTGCATTTCTTTGACGTTGTTGAAGTTCGTCTGCCAATACTTGACCACACCTTCCTGGTCAGCGGACAGGAGCCACTCGTCGTTGTGTGCGTACACCACTGCTCGCACGGCGCAGTCATGAGCCTGCATGATCGTCTCGAAGTTGAAGCCGGTCCCGTTCCATAGCGTAAACTCGCCACTAATGGAAGCGGTAAGCAGACGCCTTCCTTCGGGAGTCCATTTCACCACGTTGATCGGATGCCGAATCTTGTTCAGAGACGAGTGCAGGTGTTTGGCGGGAATCGTGTCGACGGCGCGATTGGGTCGCGCTGCAGGCGGCAGCATCGCTTGGACGTAGTTTGCATTGTGCCTCTCCGCTTCGAATCCTCGCGAGGTGTGAATGCCTGGTTTGGAGTTCTGAAACCAGTACGCGTATGTCGTCCCAATGTCCGTCGCGTTTCTTCGGTTCGGCCGCCCTGTTCGCCGCCCTTGATCCAATCCGCCATGGTCGCCAAAGCCGCCGTCCATTGCTGTAGGTTGCCACTCGTACGGGAAGTTGGTCGGATTGTTCGGCCCAGTATTTCACGGGTGGCCAATCATGTATAGAGTGCTAGTGGAATGCGTGCAGGTTTCAATCCAAGGAAAATAACAGGGCAGAGTCAAACGATTGATCAGACAGCAGGTGACTGTTTTACTTTGAACCCAACTTTTTCCTCCTGGGCTGATGTGGATGAACTCGCGAAGGTGAAGTTGGGAAAGCCGCAACATCCTTCGCGCGAAGCTGACGGGAAGTTCACAATGAGAGCCTAAGGAGGCCCAAGCTCGCAGCCAAGCTTCAGGCCTCAGGCTAGAGTATCGCTTACATAATACAGAACATTGCTCACGAGCGACTGCACATGTCTCTTCAGAGGAGTCTCGCTTTGGAGATGTCCCGACACTGCGGAGCTACCTGGATCCAAATTTGCTGAAGAGATAGGAGACGGGAGTTTGATTGGAGAGGTGGCGGTTCATAACGTCTTAGAATTGCTAGGCGGGTTTCCTTTCCCGGATTACACAGAATAGATTCACAGACTCGTAGCCAGATCATCACAGCTTACTCTCCCCATCCAACCCTCCACTCATCTCCACCCCCACCTCCTCCTCCTCCCTTCCAAACAACACCACCTCCCTCC
>JAWXCT010000149.1:25664-41728 GCA_034509035.1 Saxispiralis lemnorum
AAAACTTCTCCACAATCTGACTACTCAACACAACGCGGCCTACCCGCCGCCGCCTCCGCCGTCTCCGCCGCTCCCGCCGAGGAGCCGGGGGAGGGGCGCGGGGAGGGCTCCTGCTCAATGGGCGCTAGAGGTTTCTGGCCCTTGGCCGCGCTGCCGCTGTGGAGGTCCGGAAACATGATGGGGCAGTCCATGGTGCTGACGGATTGCTTGCTGCGGACCGAGCGGCTGCGTCGGTGGTTTGGCTGCTCGTCGCGGATGGTGAAGCGGCGGCCGGGGCTGGTGTGGGTGTTGGGCCGAGGAGTGGATTGCGGACTGGCGTTGTCGAGCGGAGAGTACATGCTGGGTGAGTAGGGCGACTCGCGAGTAAACTCGCTCGGCATGGAGAAGCCCTCCAGGTTCAAGCCTTCGTGCCTTGCCTTCATGTTTTGGAAGCTCGGAAGGTCCATTTCATTGGGCACGACCGAAGCGTGCATGGAGTTTGTGCTGGGGCGAGTGACGAGCTGGGGTGTGTCCCTGGTGCCGTAGGTGCCGTACTTGGTTGGACTGATGCGGCTGGTGGTGCTGATAAGGCCCTGCGGGCTCCTTGGGGACGATACGCCAGGATCGCCTGTGTTGTTGTCGCCGTGGAAAGGCTCGCGATCAGAGGGCTGGGTATGCTGCATTCTCGGAGGAGCTTGGTCTTGACTCTTCTTGTGAGGCGGAGTGTTCTTCTCGGGCGGAGTAGGCGGAGGAGCATGGTCAATGTATTTCAAGCTTGTAGAGCGGCCAATCTGGCGTTGGAGATTTATGGTGTTCTGCCCTTGATCATCACGTCGATTGTTCCTCGACTTGGGACGTGCGATGTTCTGCGGTATAGGATAACTATCAGGCGGATTGTCAGCGAACTGAACCCTGGGGATTTCCAGGTTCAGATGTCCAGTGGCAGGCGTCCCGTAAGTGGCAGTGGCATAGTCGTAAGTGGCAGTGGCAGAAGGCATTGTCGACACAGACTGCTCCTCTCCAGAAGATTGAGTTAGTAGCCCCTTTTCAGCCTCAATGTCCTCAGCACTAGGACGACGCTTGCCCCACGAGAAGTGAGGCTTCTTGCGCTTGGACGGAGTGCGCTCGATGCCCGAAAGCACATCCGACGCGCCAAAGCTCAACCTCTTCTTCGCGCTGGGAAGTTTCACCCCGAGCACGCTCTGCGCCTTGACGGACATGTGTTCTCCACCCGATTTGCCGCCCATGTCAGACTTGTCAGCTGCGTCGCTGTTCCTGCGGGGCTTGCTGCCCCAGCGCTTTGGAGTCTCCGCTTTCTTGAAGCCCAGCTTCTCCATGAGCGAGCTCTTCTTGGGAGTCTGAGGAGGCGGACGTGGGTCGATAAAGGTAGTGTCGTCGTTGAAAGCAACACCTCTCGCTTTGTCTGCCTGATCCTGCATCCGAGCCCACTCATAGTGAGTTTTGGGGACATAAGGCGCAGGGTTATTGTGAGGGCCTGGCAAATCAGACAAACTGGGAACGCGGTACTTCTCGATACGAGCCCTCTCGGTCGGTTGCTCGCGGCCAGTGAGTGAGGGAACACGCTTCAGAGGCGGCTCCTGGAGACTGCGCTGTTCAATCGACTCTTGTGCCGGCGTTGCCAGACTGCGAGAACGCTGACGCGGAAGATTTCCGGGCCCCATCGACGGGGAAGTGGCCCTGGTTGGAGGTGCCAGGCGAGGAAGCTGTTCCACTGGCTCAGGCGTGGAGGATGCGGCGCTGCGCGAGGGAAGAGTATGCGAAAGCACAGAGTCATCGCTGATGTTTCTGAGCGCCGGATGGATGCGCGGCGAACGGACTGTTGAGTCGCTGACATTCCTGAAGGCAGGGTGAATGGTGTTTGGCGTGGGCGTTGCTTTGCGCGGACCCTTGCCCTTATCAAAGGCCTTCTGAAAGAAAGCATTGGTCTGGTAAAGATGGCGCGTGTACTCATCCTGCTTTGCCGCAAAGGCGTTGGGGCCTGGCGAGGCCGTTCGAACGTGTTGAACTGCCGAAGCCTCGCTGGGTTCCAGGGGGGGGCTCCCGTAGGGCGCCATCTCAGGATATGCGGTCATCTGCAGGTCGCGCTGACGGCTCTGCTCCCTCAGATAGCGCTGTTGACGATGCTGCTCAGCAGCTTCCTCGCACCGTTGTTCGGCTTGGAAGCGCTGCTCCAGCTCGCGTTCGCGCTCTACGTGCGCGCGGTCGTAATCAGAGATCACGACCGGGTGCGATGTGTCGCTCAAGTTCTGCAAGGAGTTCTCGAGCTCGTTGCTCCGGCGGTCAAACTCGCGCCTGCGTGGCGAAGACATGTTTGCTGTCCTCTCGGGGCAGAAGCGAGAACGTATGCTCTGAAAACTTCTAAGGTCAACAACAAGATCTCGCGCTGAAGGCAGCAGGTCGATATCCTCTCACCGAGAAGGGTGAGGAAAGGATCGAAGAGCACAAAGTGCTCGTCTGGCGCGTTCGATGCTGGGGAGAGCGATATCAGCCATACCACTCATCAGTGATTGCTGAGAAGGGGTTACATACCAAGGTTGGACGCCTCAAAACTCTGCTCCCGGCGAATGTGGTCGGCGCGAACTGTTTTCGTTACTCGATGCCACTCGATCAAAAGACGTCGAGCGCAAGGAAGAAGCGAAGCGAAGCGAGTTGTGACCAAAGCCAGCAGAAGAAAACGAACCACGAAGCGAAACGAGAAGCTGTGAGGTGGGAGGTTGGAGGTTGGAAGTGGGAAGCGAGAGTGAGTCTAAGGGAGAGAACGAAAATCCCGCCTGTGCGCGCGTCCGCGGCCCTCACAGTAACAACAACAATAACAACAGCAAACGCCGGGCAAATCCAGTGGAAGGCGCAACCCAGCACCGCTCCTGCCCCAACTCACCTCCCACGTGACATCAGGCGTTACCGCGTCGGGAGGACGACATCGCCATTCTGGGCGCAGAAGTGAAGGCGACCCTAAGGCGACCCTGATCGCGTGTGCCCGATGCACCGCCTGTGAATGAGGAGAAAGTGAAAGATGTCCAGGATCAAGCCTGCAGGAGGTAGACGGAAGGGTACCTATATGGGGGCAAAACTGTGAACGAACGCCTCGAATGAATGCAACAACACCCTCAGGGGAAGCGAGCCGGGCTAATAAATGGGGATGGAGGCCCGTACTCCAACGCCGCTGCGCCTAACTGGTATCAAAACATCCCTCTCGGCGGGGAACGTTGGGGAGCTCGGAGGCGGAGGGGAAACGCTCCCTCTTCTACGTGGGGCGGCGGCGACGTAGTATCCTTGCTCCGGCTCTGCGCGCGCCTGTCTTCCCTTCTCAAGTCTGTCCTTGCTCGCCGGCTCCTTTTTCTGCTCACATTCTCCTGTCTTTGCGCATGCGCGTGCTTGATTTAGAGCACTATGCAGCCTTTGCCTCGCTTCTTCGGCTTCTTGACCGCCGGAGGCTCCAGCGCAGCCACGATTGCCTAGTCGAAGGAGTCAGCAACAGCCTCACAGGCAGTACGAGAAGGGGGGCGCAACTCACCTCATCAAAAACATCCTTCAGCTTGAACTGCGTCAACGCCGAACACTCCACGTACTTAACGGCCCCTAGGTCCTTGGCCATCCTCTCACCATCCTCCTTGCGCACGGGCTGCATCTTCTGCTTGGCCAGCTTTTCGCGCACCTGGTTGTCCTCGCGCAGATCCGTCTGCGTGCCGACAATGAGGCAGGGAACGCCGGGACAATGATGGTGGACTTCGGGGAACCACTTTTCGCGGACGTTTTCGAAGGAGGCGGGCGAGGTGACGGAGAAACAGACGAGGAAGACGTCGGTTTGGGGGTAAGAGAGAGGGCGGAGGCGGTCATAGTCTTCTTGACCTGCTGTGTCGAAGAGGCCAAGGGTATAGGGCTCGTCGCCGATCCTGGGAGAATTGGGGTTAGCTATCCTGCGCGCGGAACGGCAGGGAAGGGGGCTGGGGGAACCCACATTACTGTGACCGCATAGTTGTCGAAGACCGTGGGCACGTATTCCGAGGGGAATTTGTTGGTTGTATAGCTGATGAGCAAGCATGTCTTCCCTACCGCACCGTCACCTACCACCACACATCTGTTGTCCCCGATTAGCATTCTACTCAACCTGGCCGTGATGTCGACTGCTCGCGGGGCGTTTCCAACGAGTTGAAATGGGCAATCGAGCTCCCACGCCGCAGGCAAGTCCACAGCATTACCCAGTTATCCCTCTTCCACCCTCGTCCACTACTTTAGCCGCTAGGATTGAAGGGACGCAGCTTACTTTATGGTCGCGACCACCATGGTGATGTTGCGTCAAAGGGACCGCCTTGAATTCCCTTTGCTCTTTTCCGCGCCTAGCAGCAGCAGCAGTGCCCACCTCGAGTCAAAACGTTCTTGGGGTCACGCAATGCGTCGTCCAGGTCAAGCACGCCGTCGCCGTCTATGCCTAAAGAGTGATTCGTGTGCTGTTGTCGTGCCGTTCGATTCCGTACCTGCAGTTCGAAACCTATCAGCACCGATCCACGAATCTCACTCCTAAGGCCCTCAAAGCCTAGCCACACTCGTGCCACCACCCACGCCTTCATAGTCCCTTTAGCCGACGCCCAACGGCGCGCACAAAGACCTCCCGAGTTGCACGCCGCACGCCGCACGCCGCACGCCACGACACAAGGCCCTTCGCACACGACGCGCTCCTGGCTCTTGCTCATGTGGTCGGGTGTCTGCTTCCGGGCACCTCGTTCTTGTGCATCGTATAGCACTCCTGTCACAATGCCCGCTTATCGCCCCTTCGAGCTCTTGGTCGATGCTGCCCCCTGTGTGTCCAATGCCCAATCCAACTCATGTAGGCTCGAGTCCTCAACCCTATCTCCCACACCTCCGATGCCTTCCACCCCCAACCACTCTGCCATCCACTGCCCACCGCCTGCTTCACACAAAAGGGAAAAAACCACGCGCGCACCCAAAAGACCCACGCACACCAGGAGGGGAAAAACAATACCTTTGGCCCAAAACCTCCGCTTCTGGAGCCCTCGCCTCAACGACCCCGTGGAATCTCTGCACCGCTTTACCCCGTCGACAGATTGCAGAACGACCAGCGCGTAGTACCCGCTCTCGCAACGCCCGAGTTCGCTGGCTCTCCGTCGGGGTCCGGCGACAGTCTCCCGTCTTCACGAGTCTCGGCGGTGGTGAGGCGGCCAGGAGATTTGCACAGGAGAAGTAGCCTGGCGCCGGGACTCGGGGCGATGGAAACAAGGGGGGAACAACGCTCTCGCGGCGTGGTCGAGGTGGGGTGTCCGTCGCGTTCGTCCTCGTCACGTTCGATGGTCACGGGGTGCGGCGCTGAAAGTTGCGGCGTCGAATTGTTGTCCTGGCCTGCGCTGTCAAGTCCCTGGGGGTCTGGGCTGGGCCTCCTGTCGTTCACGGCCTGCCCCGAGCGGCACGGCGGGAAGCGCACACGGGCGGGGAGGCACGGCGCGGGACGCAACGGGATCTGGGGACGGGTTCGAGGAGGGTGCGGGCCGTGCTTTTAGGGGAGAGGGTCACGTGAGGAGCTTGAGGGTTGTGATGTGGTGATGCCATAAGGACGGAGGGGGAGCAAACAGAGGTGTTTGTGGAGATTTGAAGGGGTCGATAGGACGAGGTTTGTTTTTGTGTTTGCGAGATTTTGACTCTGTGCATCTTTAAACTCCTAAACGGTATCGTACTCTGAAGACTTGCTCGAAACCGTTGGAAAACTCGCGCGCGCTAATTCCCCTTCATGCACAGCGTACATCCCTGCAGTCGTCCCCGTCACCACTCGCTTCAGCGGTCTCCCACCACCTGGAAACGCCGAACACACTACCTCAGACCCGTCCGACCTCGAAAATAATCTCACCCTCAAAACACTTTGTACAGCGCTCCGACCGCCCCGCCCGCGCATCCGCTCAAGACGACTTCTTGAACCGCTCAATCAGACGCCCGGCCTTCGCGCCGAAGCCCCTCCCCGCACCCTCATCGGGCCCCAGATCCGGGCTGCTGGGCGCCGACGGCGTGGTGTCGCCCGCGAAAGGCTCCACCTCGCGGTGGTCGACAGGCTCCTCGCGACGCCCGCCGATGACGACGCCCGTGACGTGCTGGTCAATCTCGTCGAGCTTGTAGTTCTTCATGCAGAGGGAGAGGAGGATGATGGGCGCTGCGACGCAGAGGGCGCCGATGAGGAGGAGTGTCATGGTTTCTTGGTAGGCGCGGTTGATGGCGATGCGAGTTGGGGAGCCCATGGGCCATTCGGTTGAGGCGAGGGTGACGTCGGCGTAGATGTCGGCTGCTTGGTTGACGGTCTCGGCCGGGAGGTACTGCTCGAGTTTGGGAAGGAGGTGGGCGCTCCAGATGGCGCCGGAGACGGCGTTGCCGACTGCACCGCCGATCTCGAGGATAGTGAGGAAGACGGCTGTCGCGGCCGCGACTTCCTGGTGGCTGGCCGAGGCTTGCACACCGAGTTGCGCCGGTACATTGAGCATGCCTCCGCCAATGCCGACCGCGATTTGGACACCGATCAGTGTGCCGGTGGAGGCATCTTCGCTCCGGTAGCGAACCATGAGACCCAGGCCGACCACGTACACGCAGGCGCCGAGGACCACGTAGTACTTGTAGTGCTTCGTATACTTGATCAGGATGGACACAACGACGGAGGACACTGTGGAGGCAAAGGTGAAGACGGTGGTGATGTAGCCCGCTGCGGTTACCGACTCATTCTGCACCACGAGCAGATAAGGCCGGAAGTAAGGGTACACGGACATGTAGAACGCCACTAATAAGTGTCAGCAGATGCAACGGCAAGAGAGGTGGGAGAGCCCTTACTGAAGTAGAGGAAGGCGATAGAGATACCAGCGAGCACCGTCCGGTTCTTGAAGAGGTGCTTGGGGAAGAAAGCGTGCGGGGCCAGCTTCGCGCTACGCTCCCAGAATGGCACAGCAACCAAGCAGACACCACCGACGACCAGCATAGCAATGATGCTGGGATTGCTCCATCCCGCATCCGCTCCCAAGGTAAGAGGAATCAGCAGCAAAGCCACTGCGGCAGACACCAGCAGCAGGCCGCCGATGTCCAGCTCGAACCAGAGGCTGATCGCAACCTCTTTGGCCGACTTTCCCACGAAAGAAGACGGTGGAAGCAGACCGCGCTTAGCCGCTTTCCACTGGTTCAGGAACAGCGCCAGCGCCAATGGCAGGAATGCGACGGGAAGAACGATTGCCCACATGCCGTAGCCCCATCTCCAGTTCGGCAGGATGCTCTGCGCCATGGGCGGGCCGGCGAAGTACGTGAACAAGAACGGAACGTCGGGCAACGTCGAACACAGCGCGCGATTCAGCAGATCGCTTGTGTCAGCGATGAAGATCTGGATCAAAATCTGTAGTCCCGTCGATCCGGCCGAGTAGAAGATCTGGGCCGAGGCATAGGTCTCGACATTGTTCGAGGCCGCTTGCTGGATGTACCCGATGACGAAGATGAAGACGGAAAGAGCGAAGGCTTCGAAGCGGCCGAAGACGTCCGCGATCTTGGACATGGGCGGTTTGATGACGGAGAGGACGACGCTCTGGACGACGCCAACGGTGGAGATCAGGGAGAGCGCGCTGAAGGAGCTGGTCGCGAAGACGGTGTAGTTGGCCGTGGTCGAGCTCTCAAGCGAGGTCACCGTGGCAATGAAAGCAATGCTGTTGCACGGTCAGCCAGGGGAATTCTCTTCCAAGCGTTGGATCATGGCTGAACATACCCCAGGTAGGCGATCCACAGGCTCGTCTTGGTCCAGGTGGCGGCGATGGCCTCGGTGCGCTTGACGCCCGCCTGCGCAGAGTCTGCATGGCTGCTCTGCGAACTGAGCGAGGCCTGATCGGCGAGAGGACGCATGGGGTAGGCCTTCTCCTGCTGCGCGGCGTCGGCGGGCGTGTCGTTGGGCGAGCTCTGCGCTCGCGTCGCGCCCGGGCGCTCGACGGTGGTGGGCGCTGCCATGGCGTTAGAAGAGCCGCCTTTACTCAGTGTACAATTGCAACAGGCTCCGTAGCAGGTGTGCTGTTCCACACGCATGAATTGGAATCAATGGGTGCGACGGCGAGGGGCCAGGAACAATCAGATTGTGAGATTGCGCTGAAGAGGCAGGCAGGGCGGGGGGGGGTGAAGGATCTGATAACGGGAGGGCACGGGCACAGGCGCAGGCGCCACGCTTTAGGGTTTGCAGGGAGTCCTCACCTGATGTTGCTGCTGTTTCCTTTCAGCTTCCTCCCGAGCCGTCCGGCGCGGTCGAATCGAGGGAAGAGGCGCCGTGGAGCCCGCACTCGGGCCGGAGAGCGGTCGCGGGGGCAATCGATGCTGGTTGTATAATACGATGTGGGATACGCGGTCGCTCGGGGCGAGGTTAAGGATGCTAGGAAGGGCGCAGAGATGAGCGAGTGACGCGGTGGCTCGCCTGGCGTCCATGGCCGAGTACTTGACGGCGCCCCGACGTTTGCAGCAGGAGCGCAGCAGCAACACTGGCAGCCAACGCAGGCAGGGGCGATCGCGCAGCACGCGGGCTCGAGCGTCATGGACGGGTGGAACTATCTGATCCGACCTGCAGCGGTGGCGCAAGCCGCGGCGTGGCCAGACTGACCGATGTCGGAGCTGCCCTCTGAATGGCCGCCGGATCTGATAAGTGGAGCGCCAGGCACATGTTGGCGGCAATGGCGCCACGGCGGTGTCCGCTGGTGCGCTCCTGAACAGCGTCGACAACCACGCCGCATGCAGGTGACAAGAATTGATTGGATTCACTCCAGCATGACCAGCTCAACTCTTGGACTCGTGCTGGGCGTCTTGTTCACCCCCTTCATCATGGGCGGGCGCACCCGTGGTGAGGTGCGACGCCGCGCGATCACGTGAGCTTCGTCAACCCCGCGATTTGCCGAGACGCGTCCACGCAGTGAACGCGTCCCTTCGTTCAATGAGGTCTTTCCCCCCGTTGACGAAAGCTTGCGGCCATCACAACCTCACCCCAGTCACTCTTTCTCGAATTACAGCTCTCGCTTGTTTGTTCACTTCGCCTCCGTCCGCAACAAGGGACTCTTTTCAAGCGGATTGCAGTGCGTGCAACTGATCCTTCCATTCGAATCTGCCCGGCTGTCTGCCACCCCTTCTCTGAACCCTCACCATGAGGTTCCCAGGCGTTCACGGACTGCTCACCACTATCATCGTGGGAGGTGAAGCAGTTTCCGAATACGACAACCACGATAATGATCATGTGTCCGAAGACTTCGGGACCGTGAAGAAATACATCGAGGCCCTCTCCAGCTCCAAGTTCGCAATTCAAATCGACTTCGCGAAAAACTTTCTGTACCGCCACCAGAAGGTTATCGCGAGCGTATTTCTGGACGGTCAGATATGCGAGAGCTTGGTACTTGATCCAAAAAGAGGTTCGACCAGGATCGATAGCATGAGCGAGGTCTCGACAAAGAGCGGTAATGCGTATCTGAGATCCTTTCAGTTCGCTGAATTGAAGACGAGTCAGTTCGGTCAACTCGTCCAGCTATAGCTTTTGTTGACGATTCAAGCAGACGACGGCCCCGCTGGCAAGACCAGTAAAGATGACATGAAAGCCATTGGTTCTATTTCAGTCCAATTTGTCCGTGCTGTCGAGAGCAAAATCCAGCCCCAGGATACGTACCGCCCCCCGAAATTTGACAGCAAGAAGCAAGACAACATCGCAGAGAAGTGCTTGAAGGGCCGCGCAATCTCGCAGAAAGTGGCGTAAGTAATGATTCTTTGGCAACCAAGAATGCATGAGAAAGACTGACCACCGACAGGCTGGGAGAACGTCAGAGGACCCAGCTCAACCCGTCGATCAACATGGACTACCCCTGGGGGAAAGCACCCTTCGCGACGGCGACCTTTCTCTATCGATCTCGAAGTAAGTCACCTGGATCACTGGTACAAATAGAGCGCATGAAAACTGAATTCGTCGTCTCAAGGGGATCTGCAGATCGAAGGGATCATCCCACGCAGCCCGTCTCCAGCGCCGCTCGAAGAGCGCGACCCGGACACTCTTACGGTGGAAGAAGCGCGTGAACTCATCCGCCGCCAGCGTGAGGAGCTGAACAATGCCGTTAGGATCAAAAGAGAGAAGCGCGAACGCACCGCAGCAGCTGGGGGCGATGGAGACGATGATGTGACGGTCACGGGCAGCGCACGCGGATGGAAGCGGTTCAAGGTCTCTCAAGACACTGGAGGCGGCGAGACCATCGACCTGACAGATGATTGAGTCGAATGAGGACTGGATCGACATCGAGCGCGGCGTCGTGCCCACCAACATGGACCTTTGCGGTGCTCTTGGAGCGAGCAGAACAAGGCGTTTCATAAAGCCTGCCACGTGTCTGTAAGGCGCGACGAGCAGAAGGAGGTCAATGGCGTTTCATGGCCGTGATAGAGGTCTTGCTTTTCCCAATTGTTGAGATACCCAGAGATAGCTTTCGAGATGCAGTTACGCAAGATCCATCCACCCTAGTCGTCCTGTTATTATCTGCTTTGCTTGTCGTTCGCTCTGCTCTAAAAAGGCGTCAAACACCTCCCGGTGCGTCGTTCAGTCATGGCGAGAACCCGCCACGCCTGCCACGGCGGCTGCGGCCGCATGCCGCATTAGTTGGGGCCGCGAAGCTCCAGGACTGCTGCGTGCTCGCCAACGACATCGCCCCAGAGCAGCATTACTACCTCATCAATGGCTGCTCCCGCTTCAGCTGTCCCACCAGTTGCATCCGACCGCTTCTGCAGTCTGCGAAGAACATCCCGCAAAAGGCCGCCGTGAAGGCACGGAAGCCGGCTGCTGCCCTCCGACCTCCACCACCTTCTCCCCCCCGTGAGCCAGGTATCAGCAAGCACCCACAATGTCCTCCGCGGACATCTCCGCCAGCACGACGTCCCACGACCTCAATGGTCACGCACCCGAAAGCGTGTCGATCAATGGCAGCCCGCAAACGCCGCTGAAAGAGCAGTCGACTTCAGACCAGAACCGAGCTGGCAAGGGATCGCGCAAGTACAAGCACACCTTCGCCGTCCACGCGCAAGCCCGCACATCATGCCTGAGCCACGACGCCAAACAGGCGCCCTCGTTCCTGGGCTTCCGCAACCTGATGGGCCTGGCGCTGGTCATGTCCAATCTGCGGCTGATTATCGAGAACTTCAAGAAGTACGGGATTCTGGTGACGCTGAGCGGGGCGAGTGTGCGGCCGGGCGACTGGAACTGGGCCATCTTCCTCTATGTCTTGACCCCGTGCCATCTGTTCGGCGCGCATCTGATTGAGGTGCTGGCTGCGAAGGCGGCTAAGGATGCGCTCGCCATGGCGAAGAAGGTGGACGGCAATCCGAGGGACTTTTTCGAGCGAAAGGCGTGGTTCTCAACATGGCGAGCCATTGCTCTGGCGCACTCCGTAAACGCGACCCTGATGCTGGTCTTCGCCTCGTACGTGGTCTACTATAACATCCATAACCCCGGCATCGGCGTCTTCAGCCAGCTGCACGCCGTCATTGTCTGGCTCAAGGTGTGCTCGTACGCCTTCACGAATCGCGACATGCGGCGCGCTATGCTAGAAGACGAGCCCAAGGACGGCCCTCAAGTCCCCGATCTCTACCAAAGTTGCCCCTACCCCAACAACATCACCGTCAAGAACCTTTCCTACTTCTGGTGGGCGCCGACTCTCGTCTACCAACCCGTCTACCCGACGAACGCCACCCGCCGCTGGGACTTCATCCTCAAACGCACCTCGGAGTTTCTCCTCCTCTGCATCGTGATCTGGATTGCCTCAGCCCAATATGCCGTCCCCCTCCTCCAAAACTCCCTCCACGACATCTCCTCCCTCAATCTGATCAACATGCTCGAGCGCGTCCTCAAGCTCTCGACCATCAGCCTCGTCTGCTGGCTCGCGGGCTTCTTCGCTCTCTTCCAATCCTTCCTCAACGGCCTCGCTGAGATCATGTACTTCGCCGACCGCGAGTTCTACGGCGACTGGTGGAACACGACCAACGCCCGGGGCTACTGGACGAGCTGGAACAAGCCGGTCACCCACTTCATGAAGCGCCACATCTACGCGCCCATGGTCGGCCGCGGCGTGCCTTCCACCCTCGCGCAGATCCTCACCTTCCTCTTCTCGGGGGTGCTACACGAGCTGCTCGTCGGCGTGCCCACACACAACATCTTGGGCGTCGCCTTCTTCGGCATGATCGGGCAGTTGCCGCTCATCTTCCTCACGGATCCTTTCGCCAATGCCACCGGGCAGAATGCGCGGCTGGCCGGGAACCTGATCTTTTGGGGCTTCTTTTGCTTCTTGGGGCAGCCGATTGCGGCGTTGGCGTATTTTTTCGCCTGGCAGGCTAAGTATGGGGTCAATCGGCCTGTGTGGCCGGAGGTGGGGTTTCAGTGAGGGGGTGATTGATGGGATGATTGCTTGAGGCGATTTGTGGGGGGATGTTGGCCCTGTTCTAATGCGATTCGCGGTTGAAAGCTTCATGCGTTTCCCATGCCAATCATGTGCTTCCCTTCATGTTGCTCTCCGTCATCGATATTTGTGAATTTACATGCCTTTTTACGTGTCTTCGACGTCGAAATGCGTCTGCATACACGTCGCAATTACCATCTGCATCGTCAAGATGCCCACGTCGCGCAAGACTGACGTGCACAGCAGGAATTCCTCTCGCACGCCTCCATCCTGGGCACGTACGAGCACAGAAGAAACCTACTGCCAAGTGGAGAACGGTCCATGATACTCACGCCTGAACCCTCGACAAGCAACCTTAGCCGCCTCCAGGATGCCTCAGCAGCAATCTCGCGACAATGGCCGGCTGCGGTGCTCCGAAAGCGAGGGAGCCATAAGCGCATGCGTGTCTCAAACCGTCATTCGAGGGTCGTCGCTCGCAGAGATGAGGGCAAGGACGTCATCGACGTGCACCACGAGTATTCAAGAACATGGCAATCAATTGGAAAAAGGATTGCAAGCGGGCTCGCATCGTCAGAGGTCTTCTTGTGAATGCGCGTAGCTGCGATGCACGACGGGACGACGGCGAGTCGGAGGAGGACAAGATTGCATGACCTATGCGCCCCAGAGGTTCAGTAAGGTAATTAACAGCTATCGAGTCCATCCTCGCGAGGAAGGCTCAGCTCAAGCAAAGCAAAGAGCGGCAACTTCCACTTCTCCGCCGGGACAGTGAAACCAGGCAAGGCCAGCGCAGCTCCCGTCGCCGCAATGGCGACTCCCATCATCCCTTCCCCATCCAGACATACGCAAGGGGACCTCACGCAAGACGAAACGCGACGCCCACACAACCTCGACGCAAACACAAATCCCGCGCTCGGTCAACTCCATCGCGATTCTCCTTCTGCGACCGGGACCTCTGCAGATGGAATCCCGCAGGCTCTTCACGAATTTGCCACAACGATCCTTTCGCCCCCTTTCGACTCTGACGGTTCCCGCGGACGGCATGGTGGCGGAACCGCAAGGAGGAGTTGCCCGCCACCTGGACGAAGTCGCAAGACACCAACGGATTGGTACACAGAACCAGGGGTCTATCAGGGTCAGCTCAACTCCGGGAAGAGCCACGGCAGCAGAGCGTCGTTGCGGTTGCCCCCGAGGCGGGGTGAACCAGAAGATCACAGCTCAGGGTCCTGATGGAAGGAAAGACTCCGGAGTGACGCTCCACGCGAGTGGTTGAGGCGCTGCGCGGCATCCGGAGGCGGAGCTGCGTCCCCGGGAGCTTGCGGGCGCTCGTCTCCGGAGAAAGTCTTGGGATTCGATCACGGGGGCCCAGGCCGAGGCCAAGGCGTCTGAGAAGGAGACTCAGGCATCTGACGCCAGACCACCGCGATGAGTTGGCAGGCACTTGAAGCCCTGGTTAAAGACGTCAGGGTCGGAGACTCGAAAGTTCAAGGATCCGCGCGTGTTTTGGTCGACCCAGGCATCTCTTGCCAAGGGGGGGCTGCTGCGAGGGGTAAGTGCCCTGAGAGACGCCGGGCTTATCACACGCAAGGGCGGGGATGCTGTCTGAACACCGAGGGCTCGATAGGGTGCAGGCGAGGGACGGGGGACGCGGTGGACACGACAATCGTTGCGGAGGTGCTTCACGTCGCCATCTGGCGCTCCGCCCACGCCCTCGAAACCTCGTCACACGCTGCCGCCGGCAGGCTATGGGCTCTCTTATCATTCCCGCGCGCCGCGCACGAGAGCGTCGACGCTGGCTGTAATCGTAGCCGGAGTATCGCGGGCTTTCGCTGCTGCGGGTCCAACACAGCGTTAGAAAGGGTTGTGCGCGGCAGCGAATCTTGGATCAGGTAAACGCAGGGAAGTTTTCAAGGTCTTCGCTGGGACGCGGCGCGAGCAAGGCCGTCAAGCGTGCCGGTGCACTGTTGTTGAGACGATCGAGCTTGTCGTTGCGGTGTTTCGTAGCGAAGACGCTATACAGATGCTGTCCGGCGTGCATGAGTGTTCGTTTTGCCGCGCCGTATCATGTTGTGTATTAGCACTGGTCCCGAGTTCGCGTTTGCTACTGTTCTTGAACGGGTTGTAGAGGGACGGCGACTGAAAGGTCGGGCTGTCGCGGCTGTGAGTACTCGGACGGTGAACCAGTTCTATACGAGGCATGTTCCAACGATGGCTTCAGAATCTTGCTAGTGAGACAATTTTTGCATAAACACAGAGCTGCGTGCGTTGTCGTAGGAATAGGCACTTTCTTTGAATCCTGGGTAAGACTTCTGGTTACGTCAAGCGCATTGGAGAGTCGAAGAAGGAGGGCGGAAAATTGCAGGCCTTCCTAAATAGGAAAGACGCGGGCGAGCCCGATGCCACGGACTTGGATCAGGAACATAACGTCAATCATATTTCGCGTGGTCGGCATGAGGCATGAGCTGACCTCCATCAATCGATCAGTTGAATCCCTTTGAAAATACCAGCGTTATTTGCAGAAACGCCGCTTGCACTCGGCAGTTTTGTTGCGTGCAGGCCTGCAAAACAGACCTTTTCGTTCGCAGGAGCATTCGGCTCAAAGCTCGCGCTTCTCTTGGTTGGTCTCTTGGTGGCTCGCTGGGTTGATCGGGCAACCGCGAGTACCAGGATTCAGAATACTCGAAGCTCCTAGAAAGCCGGTGAGATAGATTCAATGCCCTGGCCCTTGAGACGCAAGCGCGCATCGCTGTGCCCGCGAAGGAGCCGCCGCATGCAGGGGTAAGTCGTCTATTCTCGAGTTTTGGAGATGGTAACCGGGGATCAGGTTCGCTCGAGGTGATGGTGTGCTTGCTTGTCCCTTCCGCAGCGTAGCCGTCACCAGAACATCTCGGAGCAGGAGCGGTGTTGAGGCGGCTTCGTGCGGGCGCGTTGGCTTTCGGCGGTACCAGGTCTCCCCGTGGAGGTGCTCTCATACGCACCGCCCAGCATGAAGAAGGGCGCCGACTTCCATCGCCGATGAACACGAATTCTCAATGGTCCGCTCTATGAACCCGGAGCATGGCTGTCAGCCTTTGTGCAATCGGTGGTGCACCACCGCGGTCACGTCGCCCGGCTCCGCTCAAAGTGGGAAGATGGGACTCTCAAGAGGATATCCTAATATTTCTTGGGAGATATCATGGCCGGACGGGTTCGAATTCAGTATGAGCAAGATCGCCTCCCTGCGCTCTACAGCCCCATGGTGGTTCTGCCAGGTGTTGTCGCCGTCGTCGTGGGGTCAATCGCCTCATCAGGAAGTGCGGCCACATTGGCTCATCGTCCCATGGGTGAAGGTTCCAGGGGACCACCGTCGTCGATCAGACTGCACCATGGCAAGCAAGCTGCATAGATAATTGGAGAACAAATGCGGCCATGGGAACGTGCGATGGTGGTGAGCACGTATTGCCGACTGCTTCCGTCGCCAGGTATATCAGGGAGAAGAGGCATTGCTCGCTCTTCCTGCTCCTCACATGCACACATCTGCCCCCGTCTCCCAAGCACATTCTCGGCACGACCACCACCATAACCATCACCACACAACCACCTCCCCTCACTCCCCGCTCTCCTCTTCCTCCCCTCTCGGCCCCCAACCACCACCATCTCCCTGGACCCCCTCTC
>JAWXCT010000149.1:41828-73760 GCA_034509035.1 Saxispiralis lemnorum
GGGGTGTGCTTTGGGGGGCGGCGGCGGGTAGGCCGCGTTGTGTTGAGTAGTCAGATTGTGGAGAAGTTTTCTTTTTGTTCTAACATGTTCTCTTTCCTATCAACTTTGCTCTGGACGCCTCGTGACGTGGCTAGCCGCTTTGTTCCCCCTTGTGACTTATGGAGACATTGTCAGGGTTAGCCGAGCAACCACTTCTCCCATTCTGATCCCAATTTCTGCGGTCAACGCTTTTCAATATTCTCTCGGCATTTCGGGTCCAGTGCTGAACATTTTCCGACACCGCAGAGGCAGGTCACGCTGAACAACGCTATCGAGAGTGGGGCTGAACGAAGAGTGTCAGCGCGGCAGCAATGATCCGGGCTCAGCTCATCACGAAGAAGCTCATCACGAAGACGCAAACGTGCGCATGAAGAGTGGCCACGGCGACATCTTTTGGATCCTGCAGCATCCCGCAGTGTCGATATGTGCGACAGTCAGAATAAGTTGATTGCTCTATTGAAGGTGCGAGTGATCAACGAGGAGGGGTTGGGTGAACAACCTCGGGCAAAGGAAGCCTGTCCAACTTGAAAGAACGACTTTAGCGGGATGGAAGCAATGACTTTCGTACCTTTTGCCTCGCGACAGATGAGAATATTCAATGCAATCATCGTCCAATTGAGCCTTTGACAAACGCATAAGAGAGTTGAGTGCGCTGAGAAAGATGCCGTTCCTGGCGCAAAAACACGTCCCGATCCCCACCCACGACCTTATCTCGTGGCTGTTCGACAACCTGAAATACGACTGGGACAAACCAATCTACATCGATGCCCTGCAACCTGAAAGTTCAATCTCCGCGCGACAAGCATACGATCTAGTCTGCAAACTCGCCGCCGGCTTCCACAGCCTAGGTCTGCGCAAAGGCGACTGCATCTGCATCAACAGCTTCAACTCGATCTACTACCCCATCTTCTTCCTGGGCGCAGTGGCGGCAGGATGCGTCTTCACAGGCGTTAATCCGGCCTACACGCCTCATGAACTCGCCCATACCCTCAAGATAGCCAAGGTCAAATGCATCCTCGCCGCACCTGACCTGCTCCCCGCAACCCTTAAAGCGGCCGAAGCCGTCGGCCTTCCCACAGACAAAATCATCATCTTTAACCCAGACACGCCCACCAAGCAGCCGCCGCGCGGCCATCTCCAATGGGCCGACCTTCTTCAAAACGGTTTCGCCAACCCCATCACCTTCGATTCCCCCACCACCGCCACCACCACCCCAGCCGCCCGCCTCTTCAGCTCCGGCACCACGGGCCTTCCCAAAGCCGCCGACCTCTCCCATCACAACCTCATCGCCCAGCACACGCTTGTCTACGAATCGCACCCGCGCCCCTGGCTCCCGCGCCGCCTCCTGGCTCTGCCCTTCTTCCACGCCGCCTCCGTCCCCAGCGCCTTCACCTCCATCCTGCGCGAGGGCAGCACCGCGTTCGTGCTTCCACGCTTCGAGCCCGAGACCTGGTTTTGGGCGCTCGAGAAGTACGAGATTACGGATCTAACGCTCGTGCCGCCGCTGGCGGTCATGGCGATCTCGTCGCCGTTGAGAGAGAAGCACTCGTTGAAGGCTGTGAGGGTGGCGAGTTGTGGTGCCGCGCCGTTGGATCGCAGGCCGCAGGCGGAGATGCAAGGGTTGATGGGGGGGGCGCCGTTGACGCAGGTTTGGGGGATGACGGAGACGAGGTGAGTGTTCTTTTGATTGCGGTTGTGACCCTGGCTGGGATTGGTTTGTTGGGCTGATGTGGTGGTGTTTCTGTAGTTGCATCGCCATGATGTTCCCGTATCCGGAGGAGGACACGACTGGTAGTGTGGGCAGGCCGCTACCAAACATGGATGTCAAGCTGGTCGACGGTGATGGAAAGGATGTCTCGAGGCCTGGGGCTAGGGGGGAGCTGTGTGTTAGAGGACCGCTGGTGGTTAGTGGATACTTTGAAAATCCGGAGGCCAATGCTAGAGACTGGGATCAAGACGGATATTTCCACACTGGCGGTAAGCCTCCCGCTGCACTTGCAGTGGCAAAAAGAATCATGGACTGACTTGTCTCAACTGCAGACATTGCACTTATCGACGCAAAGACGAATTTGTGGTATATCGTCGACCGCAAGAAGGTATGGCTTTGCACAACCCACCTGCTGTTGCAATCTTTTCTCACTGCCTCCCAGGAATTGATCAAGGTCCGCGCCTTCCAAGTGGCACCTCCCGAGCTCGAAGGAGCACTTCTTGACCACCAGGTCATCATCGACGCTGCTGTCATCGGCGTCCCAGACCCTGCCCATCCTCATGCAAGCGAACTTCCTCGCGCCTATATTGTCAAAGTCTCGAATGCGGAGCTGCAGGAGGCTGAAGTGCAAGCTTTCATGAAAGAAAAGCTGGCGGGGTATAAGCAACTGGCTGGCGGCGTGGTGTTTGTTGAAACGATTCCCAAGAACGCGAGCGGCAAGATTTTGAAGAGACTTCTCAGAGAGCAGGCGGCGAGGGAAATGAAGGCTAAGTTGTGAGGACGTAGAAGCGAGTGGATACATGCAGAAATCGCTTCTTGTCGGCTATCATCGTATTCGAATGCTGGTGTTGTTTCGTTTTGAGGAAAGGCACATTGCGGTTTACCAGCAGATGTTTGTGGATCTCTTCCGAAATAGGAAGGCGCTGCGCTTTTGTACTCGGATCGCACGGCCCGATATCGCCTCGGGCTTTATGTTGCTTTACCGGAGGTATCCAAACCCCGCGTGGCGACTTAACGATCCAACAAAAGATCAACCAAAACCTTGCAGAGGACTCCGATACCGCGAGGCCAACGCGTTCTGGAATGTATCATGGGAGAAATTGATTAAAATTGAAAAGGTGTAGGATGTCCGCGCAAGTGAAGAATCCAGAAGCCGCCAATCGCCCCTGCAAGCTTGGTCATCGTCGACGACGACCAGTAAAAGCTTGATCAAGAGTCTTGAATCTTTGGAGCATGATATTCGACGCGGCATCGACGACGCCCCTGACAACTCCAAATAAAGTGAAGGATTCCCGGCGCGACGGCGAAGACTCCTTCAGCTCAAGCAGGACTCAAACCGAGGCTCGTGAAAACGACGAAGCCTTGGGGACAGCAGCTCAAAGCAATCCCCAACACGAAGCTTCATATTCCGAGGGAGCTGGCAATGATGTCGAAAAGCAACGGACGCCTCCGGATCAGCCGATGTCCGCAGAGCACGATCTGAATATCGTAACGTGGAATGGCGCCGACGATCCAGAGAACCCCAAGAACTGGCCAGCCAAGCGCAAATGGGCAGCTGTGGTCGTCGTCTCGAGTTTCACGTTCATTTCACCCGTTGCGTCGTCAATGGTGGCACCAGCTTTACCGAGTATGGGACGCGATTTGAACGTTGATAACGACGTGCTGCTGCAGATGATGCTGTCCATCTTTGTGCTGGCATACGGTATTGGGCCACTGTTCCTTGGGCCATTGTCAGAGGTCTATGGGAGAGTGCCGGTACTCCAGCTCGCCAATCTGTTCTTCCTCATCTTCAATTTAGTCTGCGGATTTGCTTCCTCAGGTGCTGAGATGCTGGTCTTCCGGTTCCTGTCTGGGGTGGGTGGGTCTGCGCCCTTGGCCATTGGTGGCGGCATCCTGGCCGATTGCTTCAATCCTCAGCAAAGAGGTAAGTGATCTTTAGGTACACACGCCACCTGTGCGCCTACTGACATCTCACAAGCCACGGCGATCGCCATCTACAGCCTAATGCCTCTTCTCGGACCTGCCCTCGGTCCGGTGGCAGGCGGTTTCATCGCCGAGAACACGACGTGGCGCTGGGTCTTCTGGGCAGTCAGCATCGCCGACGCTGTCATCCAGATTTCAGGTGTCTTCTTTCTTCAAGAGACATGGGCACCCAAGCTGCTGGAACGCAAGGCCAAACGCCTGCGGAAAGAGACCGTAAACCCAAAGCTCCGCGCGGAATCGACATCGCAGGAGCCATTGCTTCGTGTGCTGCAGTCCGCCCTAGTGCGACCTTTTCGGCTGCTGTTCACTCAGCCCATCGTCATTGTCATGGCCTTGTACATGGCTTACCTCTATGGTCTGCTGTACCTCGTCATCTCCTCGCTTCCGACGTTGTACACCTCCCCACAACACTACAACCAATCCATCGAAATCAGCGGCCTGCATTACATTGCCTTCGCTCTAGGATCGACCGTCGGCTCTCAAGTCGGCGCCTTCTTCAACGGCCTGATCTACAAGCGCCTTACGCACCGTAACGGCGGCACCGGACTGCCCGAGTTCCGCGTCCCGCTCATGATGGTGGGCGCCGTCCTCTTGCCGGGCGGATTCTTCTGGTACGGCTGGGGCGCTGAGGCGCAGATCTATTGGGTCGTGCCGGACATTGGCCTAGGCCTCTTGTCCGGCGCCACCATCATGAACTACTATAGCATCCAGACGTACATCATCGATGCGTACACCAAGTACGCTGCCAGTGCTATAGCAGCCATTACGTCGTTGAGGAGCTTGGCTGGGTTCGGGTTTCCGCTGTTCGCGCCGGTGCTGTATTCAAACCTTGGGTATGGATGGGGCAACTCATTGTTGGCGTTCATTGCGATTGCGATTGGTGTGCCGGCGCCCTGGTTCTTGTGGCATTATGGTGCGTTCTTGAGAGGAAAGTCGCAGTATGCGGCTGGATCTGGATAGACTTGGATAGATCGATGCTGGCTTCTGTGAAAGCAATCTCTGCTGGTCTCAAGACAGTCCGATGCCCGGGTTTCCGCGTCGTCGTTAAGATTATGCGTCCCCGTGGTGTTCCGCCGAGCGGTCATGTCGAAGCGGGAGCAATGATGTGCTGTGTTAAACGCCGAATATGCCAAGATGTACCCCGCATCGTGAGACCAGGTGGTCTCTCAATCACTCCACTTCACTTGCATCCCCGCCTCCAGTCGGGGGAAAGAAGCCAATGCCTCTGACAATCCTTCCACTTCCTCCATGACCTCGTAGCAATGGACTCCACCGACTCCGTCCCTGAGCCCGTCTGGACGACCTTGGACGCCGTTTCGCGAGTCCCGCTGTGGGTATGGGCAGCAAGCGCGGTCCTGGGCCTCTCCGGTATCCTAGTCCTGGTATTTCCTTTCTCGAGTTTCTCCTTCTCTTGAAGACGCAAGCTCGCCCCGTCCTTCTCATCCACTTCAATGGTTGAAAAAGTCGTGCTGACAGCTCGATGTCTTTGTAGGCATATGCGAGCCTACTGATCTTCGCGCCGGTTCCGAGACAGCCTAAGCAAGCCGAGAAACGATACATCACGATATTACCTGATGGATCTGTCTCACAGCTTCAGAATCTGCCTTGTTGGTATGACGAGTATGCCGCGCTCAAGGAGATGGCGCGCGATGGACGGCTGAAGCCGGAGGATGCGTACAAGATGCAGCCCGGCGAGGTGTTCATGAGCTTGGTCGTGCCGGCGTACAACGAAGAACAGCGACTGAGCGGCATGCTTGAGGAGGCTGTGGAGTACCTCGAGGCCAACTACGGGCACCACGGCACGCGAAGTAAGAGCTTGAGCAACGGTGATCTGCAAGCCAGCGGGCAGCAGGGCGACCCGTGGAGAGGGTGGGAGATTATTGTCGTGAGCGACGGCAGCACAGATGGCACGGTCGAGACGGCGCTGAACTTTGCGCGCACGCATCAGCTGAACAAGCATGCTACATCGAAGGGGCCCTGGAATGGGACGTTGAAGCATGGAAAGATCCTGCCAGGGGCAATTCGTGTGGTGCAGCTGGAGGAGAACAGGGGTAAGGGTGGGGCCGTCACCCATGGCATGCGGCATGCACGAGGAACGTATGTGGTTTTCGCCGACGCGGATGGCGCAAGCAGATTCGAGGATCTTGGAAAGCTGGTATCAGATTGCGCGAGAGCGAAAGACGAACAGGGTCGAGCTGTCGGCATAGGTTCTCGAGCGCACATGGTTGGCACTGAGGCTGTAGTCAAGGTATGCAATGCCCTCCTCTTGATCACTTTGGTCGTGACTGACTCTCCTTCTTAGCGCTCTTTACTTCGCAATACCCTCATGCGCGCCTTTCACCTACTCATCCGCACCCTTACGACCCCTCAGACCGGCGCCATCAAGGATACTCAATGTGGGTTCAAGCTCTTTACGCGCCCTTCCTTGCCCTACATCATCCCCTATATGCACTCCGAAGGTTGGATATTCGATGTGGAGATGTTGATGTTGGCGGAGAGCGCGCGGATCCCGATGGTGGAGGTCGCCGTCGGCTGGAAAGAAGTCAAGGGGAGCAAGCTAAACGTGGTGAAGGATAGTTTGGGTATGGCGATCGGGTTGGCCATGCTTCGGGTTGGATGGGGACTGGGATTCTATAGGAAGGATTGAGACCCCAAGTTGGTACACGGTTGTTCACTGATAGTGCCGAGGCCCCCATGTTCGGTGTGCACGAGCAGGCATGTGACACCTCGTGCAAGGCGGAAGGCTCGATGCAAGACTCCATATTTTACCTTAAAGGTAGCCTCGAAATTAGCGCATCTCACTGCTCGTCTAAAAAACTCGTCGAGCTGGCGTCGCCCTTCTCGATCCTCGCCACGATGCACCACGCTCGCACACCATGTCATCCCTGGGGGAATAAGTACACCTCCCCACCTCATTTTGCGTTTCTTAGCCACTACCGACATGTCGACCGTATCAACCTCGCACAGGCGACCTCCTCCGTGAGTCGGTTGTTCAATTACAGTGATACCAATTGCTAATGTGATGGTACAGCGAAGCTCTTGGGAGCAAGGATATCGAAGCGAGAGTCGGGAAAGATCAAAACATGCAAACCTTGTATGTGCACAAGGACATCCTCTGCTTCTACTGTGGGTATTTTGAAGCTGCGCTCGGCGGGCAATGGACCGAATCAGACCCGAGAGCAGTAGATGTCCCGACAGAAGGCCCGGCCATCTTTCTACTACTCGTCTTGTGGCTGTACGCGGACGCTATCGGCAAGTTCAACTCCACGAAAAGGGAGGGGATCCTTGATTGGAAGGTTCTGGCGCAACTATAGAACTTTGGTGACGCCCACGTGGTTCCATCGATGCAAAAACATGGCTGTAAATAAGGCTGCACGAGGGCCCGATCACGGCTGGTCTCACCTAAGAGCAGTCGTTCCATAACCTCACGACAAAACCACGGCCATTGCTCCTCTTCGACAGCTCGTGATCGATCTGATAGGCCCCACGAGCTGGATTTACGATTCTGTCGAGGCAGCAAGTGAAGATGGGTGGGATGCGGAAGCGCTCTTCGACTTGATCAAAGTGCTCGCGGAAACTAAGTCTAAGGTGCAAGCCGGAGAGTATGGTCTGCAATGGGATTTTCGTGATTATCAAGTACTCGTGAAGGAACTAGGTTGTGGTTCGAGCGAAGGCCCGTCTTCCTACAAATGAGGTGACTGCGACTGAAGTGCGCGGCTAGGGAGACTGTGCTGTAATATTCTGGGTCGGAGTGAACGACTGAATGGCTTGAGTTGGTTGCCGTCAATTGACAAAGTGCATGCCTCCCCATGTACTGTGCTGATGCGCTAATCAGTCAAGCCTCTCAGTCACCTGCTGAAAAATTGACCGGCAAACAAGAAGGAAATGCTGTTGAAACGGTGAGTAGCTTCAGCGAGAAGAAGGACATCAATCTATCCGAAGGACTACACTCTTCTCGCCCAAGAACGTGCACGCGCAGCAGGGATTACCTCAAAGCCCTTCTCCAATCCTCAAGTAGATTCTGAAAGCAAATTGTGCAGTCGATGGCCTACGCCGCTGTGTTTCTACCAACGCAGTAGCTGCCATTTGGCGCGATCAATCATGCCCAGTTTGTTGTTTCAGGGGCCCTGTTGCCCATCCTACTTCACTTCGCTCCACTTCACTTCACTTTCTTTCATTTGCCACTCAGACATTTTGTAACAACTTCACAATCCAGTTGATCACAGAAACTCTCGCTCCTGTATCAACCAACTCCTACGCGCATTATGGCCCCACCGTGCACCCCTGACTGACATCTGCCGGTGTAAATGCGCAACGTCTTTCAACCTCAACGTCATCTCACATACTTGCGCAGCTCCGCGTTCAGCAGCGAGATCGTCGAGGTGCACGTCGGCAAGGGCGCGGCTGCAAAATGCTTCACGGTCCACAAGGATGTGATCTGCTTCTACTCCGGGTACTGCGATGCGTCTTCAACGGACAGACCGTTGAGGGACAAAAGGGGCAACGTCAAATTGCTCACAGAAGAGGCTGACACGTTCGGCCACTTTTGCCATTGGATCAACATGCGGAGGCTGCCTTCCGTTACTGGATACGCCCGAGCTTCAGACTTGTGCGACGACGTTCTCGTTCGTGGGTGGTTCCTTGGAGATGCTTGTGTCATACCACTACTCCAGAGCGAGGCAGTGAACCGCCTTCACGAAGGAATGGTAGGGTGATGGGAACTCTCTTTCCGTGAGAGGATCGAATATGTTCACAACCACAGAAGCGCCAGCTCGCGCCTTCGCAAGCTAATGATGGCTTCCATCAGCAAGACTGATGCGCCGAAAGACGTGGTTGAAGTTGGACCTAGGAAGCTCTTGTGGACCTCTTACAGTGCATGGTGCACTATGGTAGGGCGTTTCCTATGTCTCAAGCCCAAATCGAAGCGTGGGATGTGTGAGAGTATCATGAACATGAGAAAGGGGTGTCATGCAAGAGAGCTGGTGAGGATGAGAAAGAAGGCACAAGACCTTGCAAGTAGAGCAAGGTACGTTTCGGGAATTGCATGCAGCAAACAGGGGAAGACAGAAAGGTACAGAGTAATGTTGAAGTACAAGTGCCTGCGCTCAGGCTTCAGTGAGGACAGCCAGCCGCGCTTCATCCTTGCATCTTCGCGAATCAAATGCTCCTCGTTTACATCGACTAGATTCCATCATGATCAATGCAGGCTTGCCTAATCCTTTCGAACCTCTCCTAAGGGTTCGACTCGTGGCTTAGATAGTCGCCCTCGGCACTTGAGAGAAAGGTGGACGTTGCGGAGCGTTTCAGGCTTGTCGACGCAGGAGTGCTTGTCGCTCAGTCGCTAGCAGCACACTAATGGACGCACATCCATACAGGCAGCGATTTGATTCACGTACAATACAGTAGATACCTCCAGAGCGACGTTTTCGATGATGAGATGTCGTTGGTGTCGGATGTGCCAGTTCCCATATCCTTGCGCAGATCGTGATTACGCACGTGAACTCTCCTGTCCGACCTGCCACCGGAGTCCTGTGGCAGCACAGCTCCCGGCTGCCTCATCTTCGCAATCGCAAATGCCCACACATAATCCGCATCAACCATCACGGCCCTCCGGATCAGTGCTGGAAGTACGTTGCTGTCACACATCGTCGCGTAGACGACAGGAAAGAATGGTACCCGATGCTCCGAACGCGCTGTCTCGTGGCCAGGTGATGCGCGCCTGGCTGATTGTGCCTAGACCAAACCCGTCCTCATCCTCAACGTCAGTCTGTCTTGCCGTAAGGACCACACAATTGCTCGAACACAAGGACCTCAGTAGTCAGTCCCGTCGAGAGGGAGCCCGGCAATTCTTCGCTATAATCTCACGGTCCAACCTAGACCAAGATCCTTCAGAGTAAGCTGCAGACGAATGCTGACGCGAGAGTACATGCTGACCACCTGGCCATAGGAATCATTAGGGTGAGACATTTGAGATCAATGCCGGAAAAGGCGAGAACAAGCGCAAGTTCAACATGCACAAGGGCCCCCTGTGCTTCTATTTGCAAGCAGCACTCAACAGCCAAATTGACGAAGCTCGGGACAAGGTCATCAATCTCGAGTCTCAGAGCCCTGCTAAGTTCTTGAAGTCCCAGCATTGGCTTTACAGTCGCCGAGACGCTCTTGACACGGATGTCTCGAAAGCGTTGCATGAGCTCGTCGGCCTTTGGATCTTTGGCGACGCACACGCAGTCGTGCTGCTCCAGAACGAAGTCATCAATCTGCTGCATGAATTCGTTCTTAGCGATGGACGAGTCCTTGGTTCATTGCGAGCACCGCTTACGATGAGACAGTCACCGACATACTTCCTCGGCGCATTCTCATCGATTTCATCGCCGTGACAGGGGGTGCGCGCGGGATCCGAAAGAGCGTTCCAACCGACCTGGGTTGTAAGCAGGAGGCGCTGCTGGACTTGTTGGCGGAGCTGCCGATCCGAAATTCAAGCGCCAGCAGAGTAGCGAGATCAAGAAGCGGTGGCCTCGCCAATACCACGTTCACGAGGATGCGACCAAGTGCAAGGTGTCGTGTCAGGATGAAAAACTTAGCGGCACCAGGACAAGGCGTAGAGAAACAGATGGCCGGAAGGTTCATCAATGAAACCATGCGCAAGCTCAGACATACTTATCGTTCTGCAATATCGTTGGGTGTAGCGCAAAACGGTGCTGCGGAGGATGCCATTGCGTCCAATATCTCTTGCTCTTCGATGGAGAGACCGGCGTCTATCATGCCGTTTTCGGGGCGTTAATTCTCACGCTTCTGGGGACCTTGCTGACGGCGGAGAGTAAGGTTGAGATTATTTATTCTCGGCGTGTTCAGTCCAGCAATCTTTCGTTGTCTGCGTGAGGCGGGACGTCGTGGAAATAATCTCAGTCACAAGTCTTTTCATGTCACTGAGCAGAAATCGCTGTATTGGACAGTGGCAGCGTAAATAATGGGGCCATAAGGCGACGTGGACGAGGCACATGCCGGTGCCACCAATGCTCCCAGACGGAAGGTGCGACGCGCTTGGACCCATGACTGCGTATGCTCATTCTTCACATCCAACCACCAGAAGCACACTTCAGCAACCTTCTCTTTCAGCTCCAACCGTACCCACTTGCGCAAAGTATCCTTCGCGAACGATCCCCTATTTAAAGACAACTACTGCGGCCATGCCTCCGCCATCCAAGAAGGACAAAGAGCCGCCGAGGTATTCACTGAGAAGATCAAACTTGGAAGAAGGCACTCGCTGACGCCGCTTGCAGGGACGCATTCAAAGAGACTGTCACTGTCATAGTCGGCAAGGAGGAACACTGCGAGACCTTCACAATGCACAAGGGCGTTCTCAGCTTCTACTCCGACTACTTCTGCGCCGCTCTGAACGGCTATTTTGAGGAGGCAGGCACTGGAACGATTGAGCTCAAATCCGAGGATCCACGGACGTTCCACGATTTCAGATACTGAATCTACACTGGAGCTGAGCTAGCCGGACTCCCTGAGCCCGAGTCTCTGGGTCCGTTGTTTAGGCTGTGGATCTTCGCCGACGCTCACTGCATTCCTCTTCTGGAAAACCAAGTGCGTATTCATTGACTGACTTCAAGATATCGTGCTCATGTCATTTCCACAGACCATGGACGCCATCGCGCTCTGGATGACCACCAGAAAGGCCTTCCAATTTGAACACATGAAGTTCGTCTACGAGAACACCGCCGCGGGTGCGCCTCTGCGACGCTGGATCATTGACATTCTCGCCCACACTCGTGTGAACAACGATGTCGCTTACCTGGCGAGCCAGGGTTGGTGGTGTGAAGAGGCGTCGCATGAGCTCATCAAGTTGCTCACAAGCGCCAACTTCAAACCTCAGGGCCTGGCACAGATCAGGAAGTGGGGGCCTTGCTCACATCATGCTCCCGGAGTCGAAGGGTATGCTACGGCTGGCTGGAGTTTGGCGAAACGAAGTCTGTGTTTGATTAACACGGCCCAAGGACTTGCTGGGTCTGGACGTGGATGAATGCAAACTTTGCGCTTTCGAATACAATTGTGCCCTGGCGCCGTTCTGTACCAAAGTGACTTGAGGTCTTCGGATTTTCGCTGACCTTCGCTGCTTTTACCACAACGACGACAAGTAGAGTCTCTTTGAAAGGCACGATGAGATTGTCATGGCTTTCGCACATTGTTGTCCAAGAGGAGTAGGTCGGGACTTCGGAGATGCACGTGGAGACGAGGTGAAGAAGAAGAACACATAAATACACAAAAATGAGCTATCCTAGCGCAACCTTTGCACCTGCATCATGCCCCTTTCCGCTGTTGACCGCGCAATCACTCCTTTTGAGTTCGCCCAGACCACGACCCTCCAAGCGGGATAACAATGTTCGTCGCGCTGATACCAGCCTTGAGCTTGTCGAGCGCAGCATTCATCCCTTTCAATCCTCCAGCTTCGGTCTGGACACGCGGATTGGGAACGGCGGTGCCCGCTTCTAGCCTTTGACCCACCCAGACCTGCAGGCACTGGTAAAAGTGCTCATTCTCTCGGCCATGTCCATTGGCGGATGGTTGATGCAGAAGATTTGTCCGGCTTCGTGCAGTCTTTGCGGCTTGCGAAGTGTCACCTCGCCGTGAAAAGCGAGGCCATGGATGTTTTCGAGGAGCGTCTAACATTGTCTAACATTGCTGGGGGTTTAACCGTTGATCTTAGACAAATGAATCCGTTTGAGTTCTTGGAGGACAACTCGATCGCCTGTGTTGGACTTCGGAGTGTGCTGTGGGATTTGTATGCGAAGTTGGCCCCGCTGGGGTTGGCGGTTGTTGGTGGGCGGGATCCGTGGATAGGGGTTTGGCTGTTAATGCTAGGCGGTAAGTCGAGTGGCGCTGTGGCTTGTTGAAGCATCGGTGACCTTTCTTGGGTGGCATTTCGTTTTCTTTGGGGTTTCATGGTTGGGCTTGCGAGAACGTGGTCAACTAGGAGGTGACACTCTCGTCCTGGTGGCAAGACTTTCGGGTCTTGATCGAGTGTGAGGTGATCCTCGCCAATGGCACCATCGTGAACGTCAGACACCCATCCCGACCTCTAATTCGCTCTGCGCGGCGGTGGAAACAACTTGAGCATCGTAACCCGACTTGACCCCGAGACCTTCGAGCAAGGCCCCATGTAGGGAAGTCAGAGATTGCATCGGATGGCCAACAACCACACATTATCCGACGCTCTGTACTGGTTCACGAGAAGTGCAACGGAGGATGCAAACGCCTACAGCTTCGCAGCTGCCGGCCGTTTGAGCAGGGGTGCTTCATGGCGAACAACTTCGCCTATTCCCTGCCGGTCGAGGAACCAAAATTGTTCAAGAATTTCAGCCGGATCACCAGCAACATCACCTCTACCACGCAGATTACTAATCTCGGCGATCTGAGCAAAAACAGCGGGACCAACAAGCACAAGGACTTTATGGTAGTGTTGATTTGCCCTGACGCACCCGTCTGGCTGACTCTTTGTAGACAAGGGTGGCAGACCCTGACCTTCCGGGACGATGCCAGGCCTTGAAAGGACTTGCTCGACAAGCTCATCGCGCAGATTCAGCCTCTGATAAGCGCGAATGCCTCGGTCCCGGCGTGCGTCTTCCTTCCCCTCACCAAGGCGACGATCCTGAAGTTTGCCAAGCATGAGGGTAATGCTGTCGGAATCGACGATAACCAAGGTCCTCTGTTCAGTAAGTGACTTAAGTACTAGAAGCGTGGTAAAGCTCTCGGTGATGGAATAGTCATGGTTCTCGTCTTCCTGTGGACCGACGAAGCGGACAGCGAACGCGTTGTGAAAATGCAAGAGACCTTCATCGACGAGGCAAAGACACTAGCGGAATATTGCGGGCTGTTCCACCCTTACGTTTACCAGAACCGTGCTGGGCCCAGCCAGGACGTCTTTGCTGGGAATGGAGCCGATAGCAAGGAGCGATTGCTGTGTGTTCAGCGTCAGTACGATCCAGATAATGCTCTTGGGAAGTTGCTGGCGGGCGGTCTCTAGTTGAGTTCCTGAGATGTTGAGGACGGGATACTCTCTGGCGGTTTGGAAGGAGCGGGATTGAATCTTGATTCTGCGAAGAGCGAAGCAGCGGGGCTGATATGAAGAAATCGCTGCTAATCAACTTCTTTGAAAGAGTGCGAGTTTCAATGTTGGTCAGCTGCTCCAGATGTTGTCCTGACCCTGAACGGTCGTTCAATCATCATCCTCAAACGCCGTGGCCAAGCTCTCAAACCGACTCCCGATGCCGGCCGCGTAGTTATACTCCAGCTGTTCCGCACTATCTTCGGCCGTGTCGCCAATGCCATCTTGTTCGCTTTGCATTTGATCTTCAATCGCCCAAGCGACTCTCTCAGCGCCAAGCCTTGCGCCCTCTAAATTGCCTGCCCCGGGACCAAGCTGTAGCGTGGCCAATTTGCCGGTCAGGAAAAGAGGTACGTCGTTTCGCCACTTCAAGTCGTCCGTAAGCGCAGGCAGTCCAGCGTATTTGCGGATGGGGTAGTTCTCGTTTACGGTCTGCAGGAAGGGCAAGCTTTCAACGTCCAGCTTCGTGCCTGTAGCGAAGTAGATGTGGTCGAAGGCTGGTAAGTCCGGTATTGATGGCGTCGTTTCAATCCTCCAGGTCTTGTTTTCAGCGGAGAAGCATTGCGACGCGATTATAGAATGGGTGTGAAGTGCGAGTTTGCCCTGTTTGATATGTTGCTTGAGCAGCTTCGCAAAGCCGGGGGTCATGCTGCCACCGTTTCGCGCTTCTTGAACCTGCGCGAGACGCTCTGTGAATTGTCAGTCCATGGCAATACAAGGACCACGCGCGGAAACAAGCGTAAGTTAGGACCTACCATCCATCTCTGCGCTCCAGAACACAGACTTTTGATGACTGCGAAATTTTGAAAGCCAGCTGAGATTGACATCGAAGGGTTTGACTGACAGGTCAGCAAAGCACAATCAGCTTTGATATTGTCGACGAGCTTACCTTTCCATGGCCCTCTCATTAACAACCACACGTTGCTTACGCCCTTCCGAATCAGACAATCGGCAATCTGAGCACTGGTCAAGCCTCCGCCGATCACGAGCACATTTGTAGCCTCACCAGAGGCGATCTTCGCCGACAGCCTCTGGTCGATGAGCTTGCCACTTTCGAGCGACATCGCATGTGATGCATTTTCAAGAGGGCCAGATGGGAATGGGCAAGGGATCACAGGCTGACCACCACCAGTTGCCAGCACGACGTTCCGAGCGAACGTCTCTCCTCTATCTGTTCGCAACCGGAAGACCTTCCTTTCGCCAATGCTGGGGAATACGCGGTAGTCAATGTCTTCAAGAGCTTCTCGGCTGATAATATGCTCTTTCAGACCGTAGCGATCTCGACAGCACTCGCAGAAGTCCTTGAAGCAAGAGGTAGATGGTGCGTAGTAATCTTTGCGGTCGCGCTCGTCGACTTCGACTGCGGGTCGCGCTCTGTGTTTTGGTAAGCAGTTGTCCCTAATACGCAGTCGCGCGCTACTGACGTGGGCCTCTTGCCGTTCGTCTGCTTCTTCCTCTTATGCTTACTGATCTCCTTACCCACGCATCCCCCGATCTCCAACAGATGATCAGTCCGATCCGACTCATGCACATATGCCAGCAGCGCATCACGGTCCGAAGGGTCCGGATGGAAGAACATGGGACTACGTAAGTGTTGAATCTCGAATTTGCGAAACAGAGCGTTCCATCGGCTCATCCATTCTGCGCCTGAGTTGTCGAGGACGAGCATCGTAGGCTTTCGCGAGCCGTTGTGGTGTGAGCAGCATTTGGTTCGTCCGTTCTTGTGGTTTCGGATTGCGGCGTTTTTAGCGATCCATGAGTATCGGGCCTGCTCCTCGTCGGTGAAGAGAGCTGATGGATGCTTCTCTCGGAGTCTTGCTGCTGTTGCCAGTCCGCAGGGTCCTGCGCCGACGATAACGACGTCGTAGATCGCGCGCGTGTCCATTGCTGTTTAGTGTTTTCAGGATGCCGCTGATGCTGAGTTTCTTAGAGGGATCCCCGTTCAATAGCATTGCTTTGGCCATGACGGTCGTTGATGTGAAGCGACATTGATGGTTGGTCACCTTGGTGGTTCTGCCACGCGCCCAGAAACCTTTGACGCACACCAAACTTGCCCGCACAGGACTATTGATGATGCGGTACACAATGCGCATCAAATGTGGCAATAAGCTGCACTCGACCAACAGAAGAGAGGGTTCGGTCAGATGGCTGGGTAGAGTTGGACGTGGAGCGACCGCACGTCGAAAGCGAACGATCGTCGAACAGGCCAATGATTGTACTGTACTTCATAGATATGATGCTGGCAATAAACTCATAGTCAGCAATACTCAACACAGGTCCTCCAAATCCTTAAACACCCATGTCGTACAACCCTTCAGCCAACCCCCAGCCAACCCCCAGCCAACCTCAAGACTTCTTCGGAGGCTTCTGCGAACCACCCCCCTCGCACTTCCACCCCTTAAAGCTGAATCTCCTCATACTGATCCAGGTTCCAACTCTCCGCGCCCAGGCAGAACAACCTCATAATGTGGTCCCCCTCGCGCGGGAACCCTCCTTCCTTGGCCCAGAGCTCCTCCATCTTCTCCCGCTTGACGCCCTTCTTTTTGCCCTGCGCCAGCTGCAGCTTCTCAAAGTACACGTACCCAGTGTACAAGGCCGGGTTGTGCGCGCCGCCGCGAGGGCCTTTCGTCTTGAGGAAGCGGGCCATGTGACGCGGTTGCACGGGCTGCGTGGGGAGAAGGGCCGAGAGCTCGCGGCAGAGGGCAGCTTCCGTTATGTCAGGGTGCGCAACGTGCGCGTTCAGTTGGCATCGCATGTCGTTGCAGGTTGCGAAAATCGGGGCGGTTATGTTGTGCTCGCCGTCACAGTGGATGTGGGAGAGTTCGGCGACATTGGGGTATGTTTCGGACTCGGTCCTGGGCTGGGCTTTCTTGGTGGGCTTTTTGGCTTGCTCTGGAATTTACCATTGCTCTGATCTCGCTCGCGCTCCGGTGGCTGTTGTGCTCTCAAACGTTCTGTCTTGATCCTCAGCCAGGGCCGTCGTCGCGACGTTGGGGTCTTGCTCTTGGAGCGGCATGGTCGATGAATGTGCGTGTGGCTTGGTTGTGACTGCTGCTAGAAGTGGACAGCTGGGTCGAGGCAACATGTAGTAACAAAGCAGACGTAGCGTGGTAGTACTGTCACAGAGAACGTAGTCCGGGCGGTGGAGGGCGCGTGGTTCCTCGTTACACCTCAAGGTCTCGAGAGTTGCGTCGCGTCTCAAGTGACGTCGACGCTGGCGTCATGATCGTAATCAATCTCGAACGGCACGCCGGAAAACGTGACCTCTAGCTACATATCATTCATAATGATCTCCTTAGGCAAAGCATAAGAGGACCACTTTGACGTGAAGGGTTGGGAAGAGAAATCGTTCTGGCACAGGTTGATGCTCAAGAATTCGAGCATCTCGAAGCCTCCAGCCCAGCCATTACTTCCCAACTTCCTCCAACACCCTATCTACCATGACCTCAGACTCCCCCAAATACCCTTGGGGATCGCAAAGCCGCTCCAACTCTGCATCACCCAATCCCGTCCCCCTAATCTCCTCATTCTCCTTCAACACCTCTACCAAGTCCCTATTCTTCACCCTGGCCACCCGACACAGCTCATAAACCAGATCATGCGCCCTCTGCCTCCCCAAGCTTCTCCCCAACCCCATCATAACAGCCTCGCTCACCACCGCCCCCCGCGTAACCCCCAACACCTCCCGCATACTGCCATCCTCCACCTCAATCCCCTCCATCAACTCCCTCGTCCTCCCCAAACACGCCATCCCCAACGCACAAACCTGCGGCAGCACCACCCACTCCAGCTCCCACGGCCCAGTACTCCGCTCGTGGTCCGCGACTACCGCCTCCACCATGTTCCCGGCCAGCGCGCGCACTGCCCCGGCCATGGCGCACACGTACGCGCATCCGATGGGGTTGCGCTTCTGCGGCATGGTGCTGCTGGAGCCGCGGTGTGGGAGGAAGGCCTCGCGCGCCTCGCCGACCTCGGTCTGCATCATGAGTTTGAGGTCGGTGGCGAACTTGGCACAGGTCGCGGTCAGAAGGGCGGTGAGGGTGGAGAATTCGGCGAGGGTGTCGCGTTCGGTGTGCCAGGCTATTGTTGGGGGGCCGAGGGAGAGCTCGGTGGCGAGGAGGGATTGGCAGCGGAGGGCGAGGAGTTCCTGGGAGCTGGGGGATTGGGCAAGGGAGGGGTCGTGGGAGGTGGAGGGTGAGATTGTGGCGAGGGTGCCGGCTGCACCGCCGAATTGGAGGACGAGGAGGCGGGGTTGTAGTTCGGACAGGCGTTGCTTATGTCGTTGAAAGGTCGCGAGGAGGCGAGCCATTTTGAAGCCGAACGAGATGGGGACGGCTTGTTGGAGGTGCGAACGGCCGGCCATCGGGGTGGACTTGTGTTTTCCACTCAGTATCGCCAGGACGTTCATGATGGCGTCCAGATGCCGCTCGATGAGCACCAGAGTATCGCGGAGCTGCAAGACGGTAGTGGTATCGGTGACATCCTGCGTTGTGGCGCCCCAATGCGACCATTCCCCCAGCCCCGGCTCAACTTCATTCACCCGATTCACCAACTGCTGGACAACCGGCAAAACAGGGTAGCCGATCAGCTCAGTCTTCTGCTTGAGCTCGTCCCAGTCGATGATGTCGGTCGTGCAGTGCGTGACGATCTCGTCTGCGGCTCGCTGAGGGATGATGCCGAGCTGAGCTTGCACCTTCGCCAGAGCGGCTTCGAAGCGCAGGTAGTAGCTCGTGCGTTGCTCGTCTGACCATATCTTTTGGATCTCCGGGCTGGAGAAGACGTCGCCCCAGATGCGGGAGTCGATCACCGTGGTCATGGCTAAAAAGAACTTGAGCGAAGGCTGTAAGCAGGAATCCTCGAGTATTTGGGCTATTGCTTCTTGTGTTGAACGTTGTGTGTTGATTCGAAGCATAGATGTTCCATCTCTGAAACTGCCATGGAATGCGCATGAGCGAGCTCCAGCAACCGACAGCTCTCCTCCGACATCGGCACGTATTAATTCTTCTGTCACGACACAACGAACGCACATGGAGGGAAGACGAAGCTGCTGTCCACGCTGGCACCATGCGCGAGATACAATGTCTTTCATGAGAGAAGCAGCGCGTGAGCGCAAAAGGAAGTTGCTCAATTGATCAGGGATGCAGCGTGCGTACTGTTCACAGTGGTCATGTCCTGTCCCCTGCATCACGAACCGCCGCTGTCTCTATCCGCAGTGATCCCCATCTTCCTTTGGGGCTCTCTCATAGCTATCGCCGATAGACGTTGCTGCATTGCTGTTTTCCGTCCAACCCTAGTATACCGCCGCCCACCTCCCTCCCTATGAATCACCCAGGCTTGGTCTCCGGCCTGTGCGCACGCTCCTTCGGGCGTCGAGAGTCGGCTCTGTTCTTAACAGGAATAAATTCTGAAGCGTGAGGTACTCTGCTTGGTGGGCGCAGCCCACGCTCGCAGCAGCCGCCGAGTTCCAGGCTGCGGGAGCGTGAACGCTGTTCTGGCGGCCTGGGATAGTCCTCCTCGAGCTTCCGAGAGGAATTTGTGCTGTTCGCGTGCTTCTCTGTTGATAGGGCGTCGCCTCTTCGCTCATCGTCGACTTGCTCCGAGGGGCAAAGTGTTCGAATCTGTGCGCGGAGCTCAAGCTCGGAGCTGTCAAGCTCCAGGCTTTGCGACTGCGAGCGTTGCTTTGGCGACCAGGGACCAGAACATCCCTTAAGCTTCGATTTTGAACCTGAGCCATGTGCATGCTTTTCGACGCTTCGTGGGTGGGCTTCCTTTTCGTTGTAAACTGCATCGGAAGTGTGAACTATCCAAATCGAAGGGTGCAGCTCAAGCTCGGAACTGTCGAGTTCCAAGCTCTGCGAATGCGAGCGCTGTTTAGGCGACCGAGCTCCACAGTCGTCTCCGACCGTCTGGAGCGCAAATGCGTCCGTCTCGTCCGTCTGTCGCGTATATGATGCAACAGTCTGGTTGCTGAGATCTTTCTCAACCCTGATAAGTAGCGAGACGGTCCATTGAAGCTTCGCCATCTCATCTTCGACTTCGTGCAGCTCCTGAGCCGGGACGTTGAGCTCGACACGCCGGCCCAATAGATCGTGCCAGGTGCACGAAGAAGTTTGAGGCCTCTGCAGCTGTCGCGCAACATCGTACAAGGTCTCCAAAGAGACAATCGACTGTAGTGTGACTGAAGTGTTGAATTCGGTAATCCGGTCATTTTTTGGAGGACTCCCTGGCTCGGCGCGAACAACGCTCGTGTCGCAAGGCGCGGGTGAAGAAAGGTCATCGCTGTCGGTGATTTGCCTTATGTGATCGAGTTCGTGTCGCTCAAGTGCTTCTTCTGATGCGGCTACAAAAAAGCAGGCGTCGAAAGCGCATGACAGGTCCTGCGTGCGGCCAAGTGGCGACATTGGGAACGAGCTGGGTATTGTTGCCTTCAGTCGGAAAGCTGGCGACGGTCGCGATTGATATTCGAGACGGCAAGAAGATGATACTGTCTCTCGTTGAGAGGTGCAGTGCCCGCTGGTCAGTTGCTGCTTGGTGCTGTATGGTGACAATGCCGCTATGTAGGTATGCTGTTGTAGTAAAGGTGTGATCGGACTTTTGGCGCTGTCGGCAGTCGTTCAGTGATCGTCCGTCGACTCCTTCTTCTTCCTTCCCCTCCTCCTTCCGGGCTTTGCCTGGTTCCCACTGGCCCCTTCTTCGGAGTCACTGCCGCCCTCCTTTTTCGCCTTGGTAGGAGCATCTGGTACCTTAGACACCGCATCTTGCAGAAAGTCAAATGTCTCGTCCGCCATGACCGCCTTCTTCAGATGTTGCACCTGAATCTTCTTGGGGCCTTTCCCTGTTGGACCTCTTGCCTGAGCCGCCGACGCTGAAATGAGCTTGATCATGAAGAGCTCGAGCGCTCTGCTGACCACATGAGGCGTCACTTGCGCGACCTTGCCGATGTCCTCGTCGGCTTGCATAATACGCTTGATGCGCGCGACTGGGAAGGAGGTCTTCAATTGTACACCGAGGGTAGGGTCGCCGAGGGCAGCGTTGTCGGCCTGAAAGGACTGGTGGTTGGCGGATGAGAGATCGGTGGATAACGCTGGCAGTGACTGCTGTTGAGCTCGGCGCGAGCGTTTGGCGGGGGCATCTGGGAGGTACTCGTCGTCGTCCTCGAGCTCCGTGGGTTGGGGCCGCGCCATGCTGGGCTGCGACCGGAAGCGGGTGTCGTGGGAGAGGATAGAGGGCGAAGCGGCAGAGGCGTCGGGTGGAGGGTTGCCTGCGAAAGGTGTGCCGAACTGGGCGGTGGTGGGCGGCAGACGACTGTTGGAAAAAGCTGGGTTCGGTAGAGGTTCGGCGGGATCGGGGGTGGCAGGGCGCAGGTCGGTGAGGTCGGGAGATTGTGGCCGATAGGTGCCGTCCATGGGGGGCAAAAGAACGCAAAAGACGGACGTGGTTTACTGGCGACAGGAGTTGCGCAGTGAGAAGGAATGGGCGGCAGAAGAAGTTCGTCGGTCGCAGACACGGCGCGCGGTGTAAGACGCGTCGCGACGGGTCGCGTCGAGAAGGAAGGTGTCGCGGTAGAGGTGCCAGAATTGAGAGCGGGGGAAGGCGCGACCGACACCTCTTAAAACCCCACGCATGCCAAGCTTGTTCCGGAAATGGCAGCCCTCGCTTCTTGAATTTCTCACGTTCCGCCAAGACTTGCTCTGACGTGACGGTGGTTGTCAGCATTCACAACTCTTGACCTTGGGCGTGAGGTGTGCAGGCTTTCTCAGGCAATACTGACGATTACCACTTCACGATTAGAGAGTGCTGAGCATCAAACGCCTTCACTGACAGGCAGACTCAACAGGCAATTGCATTGGTACCGTGTGACAGGAACGCCAACGTGCAGGTTGTCGGGCAGTTTCTTGTGCAATCAAGATATCCACACGATCAAAGACCTCGTTGGTCGAATGGCGAGCGACATTGAAATGAAGCTATTGACAGACAAGCGATATAAAGACTGTCTGACGAGTCTTCACACCGTGTGCTAAGTCTCGATTGTCTGCTCAGGACCTCTTTGTCGCACAGCGTTCTCCTTCAACGTCTTTGAGACTGTCTCATCTTGGGAAGAGGAACACCTGTAATTCCGAGGATCTTCACCAGACGAGCTTCCCGTCCAGATCATCACGATAACAGTGCAATAGCTGAGCACTTCAAGCCCGCCATATCCTGCCTCAGATTGAGCGTTGATTTCCTTTGCATCAACATCCCAACTCGCATCTGATTCAAAGGTCAGAGGAGCTTGCTTTCAGATAGCTCGCTAGGTCCCGAGCAGGACAGCTTATGGACGCAAATCCATCAGCTTCATACAGAAATGCAATTTGTTGCTTTCTGTAAGAAGGTAAGGTTTGTTGTTGGCGTGCCCTGCACCGACGACATTCGAGCAATAAGCCAAACCTTCGCATGACAGCTCGTGGCTTCGAGGAACGGCACGCCCGAGTGGCTTCCGGTTTCCGCCAGAGACGCCGCCAAATTTCTCACGGCAAGAATGACAGCGACAGGCATGTGCTCGACCTCCACATATTAGAAGTCCTTCCTATCGGGTCTTTCCGCCCTCAGGTGCCAACGGAAGGTCGAAGGAGGCGAGGTTTGCTTGCATGGGCCGCTAGTCTTCCAGGCTCCAGCACTTCCCTATTCCGTCTAGTTTCTGCGATCATGCAGCCATCACATTCACCTCCTTTCGATTTCGACCAATCCCCAGAGTACACACGGTCGATGGTGAGGCCAGACTGGCACAGGTCGGACGCGTTGTCAATCCATCCCTGAAACGTTGCGCCACAACGTGCCGATCCCTACGTCACCTGTGTCACCATCATGTGGCTCTGACGTAGCGCGAACGTGGCGCGGGCTGTTGGACCCCCACCTCATCTCTTGCTTATAACCAGAGCTGTCGCAGGGTTTATTTGTTTTCTTTGGCAAAGAACGCCAGCATCCTTGTACCCTCTGGCAAAAAGTTTTGTGAGCACATTTTGTCGGATTCCACCTGAACATCCTTACCGATACCTTTCTCAGTACAACAACGCAACAGTCACCTACCAGTACCTCCCAACCAACCACCCAACATGCCCATCGGCGAGGACAAATCCAACAACGGCGTCGAGGGCGCCGCCAAAGGCGTAACATCCACCGTACCGGTCCCCTGACCGCTAGACCCCTCATTTACCCCTGACGCTGACCGCGTTATCAGGTCGGCAATCTCGCGGGCGGCGTGACGCGTACGGCCGGCAATCTCGTCGGCACCGCGGGTCAGGGCGTTGGTGACACCATCAACTCTGCCACCGGAACCAAGGCCGTTGGTGATGGGCTGCAGAGCGTTACGGGCGGCGTGCAGGATGGCGCGCACAGTGCCGGGAAGGGGGCAGAGAATGCGGGGCAGTGGAAGACGAAGTAGGGGATGGCGATGAGAAAGGTAATGCCGGCGTGGTGTAATGGAGAGGTCACGATGTTACGAACGCATTTGAACGTCGATGCAAGTTTTCGCTTCCAGTCAATTCGAACCCCGCAGACCCGATACCCCGATATCACTATAACAATCCAGGCTTTGTCTAACTCCAGGCCTTCTGCGAGGAGAGAAACCCTTGCCGCGCCCAGATTGCCTTGGTGCTTAAGCCAGGGTAGATGTTTCGTACGCTCAATCAGTGACGCACCCCTGGGCCTTTCCTTCAGCCATCCGATGCGATGTGCGTATGACCGCCTGATCCGTGCTCGTCTGCTCCCAAAGCACTCAGATGTGCTCACTAGATGAGCTGTCGTCATGGGCTAGACTACGCGGCCATATCAATTCGTCGTCTGTTGAGCTGGCGCCGTCCGCCGGACCACATCTAAATTAGTTAAGATTCGAATGGTCGTGGCACTGGCACATGTTCAAGTGCTTTAGAATCTTTGTAGGCTGGCGAGAGTTGGGTCTAAAGGCGCTTGCGTCCCATGTGCTTTTCACCGCTAGAGTTGCTCCAGATGGCGGCTTGAGCAGATTGTGCGGGGCGGGCGATGGCGGGCTAGCGCAAACATTGGAAAAGCTTGACGTAGCACCGAAAAGGTTATGGCTTTTATTTCATAGTGCGGGGCGAATAGGGACTCGAACATCGAGGGCGTGGCAGGCGCTGAACTGTCTGTTTTGAAGATGTTGGACGCAGAATTGGTAGCGTTGCAAGGACGCCCAAATGCCTTTGACCGTTTGAGCACGCCCGATGCGTTTTCCTCAGCTTTGCATTTGAGCGCGGTGCCTTGATCGCAGGTCTGGCCCTGTTCACGGTCATGAATGCCGCAGAGCAACATGGATGCCAGCTCCATGTCCGTCCTTCATGGCGATGAAAAGATGGGAAATTTTGGCAGAAAGGGACGCAGTCAGGCCTCGTAGGGTCGAGGAAGGCATCGTGTTGATGTACACCAACTGTACCTGCTCGAGGGGGGAAAGGAAGACTTGAGAAGCTCGTTTCTCATACAAGCCACCATGCGGTTCTTCAACAGCGGACTCTTGCCTCTTTAAGCCAGTGCGTAAAGTTGAGAAACGTACTGAAGATTGTTTGTGTAGTGCTCTGGCACTTCGAGCTGACCCGTGTACAGCCAACGGCCGAACCCTCTGAACGTGAATTCCTCCCCTTCCAGCAGCCGAAATGTGGGAATGTCGGCATCAGGGCCCTTGCCAACGAAGGCGACTTCAAAGGAGGGGGAGTAGAAGCACAGGAGATCGTGGTGGATGACAGATCTTGAGGTCGGTAGATGTACCTACACGAATGGAGACTATGTAACCGCACGCAAAGGTTGGAAAGTGTTGTCGATACATGATCCGATCATCCACGTGCTGGGCGGGACTGGGGTTACTTGGGCGTAGGCACTGAAGCACAGGGCGGTGCCATGCTGCCGACCATGCCGAGGGAGGTGGATTTGTGTAGCGGAACAACGCGCTTGCGAGTGGTAGGGAAGCGGGTGCGTGTGGAGAGTGGACTGCAACGGCCGGACTGTCAAGCGGCTTGATATGGACAGTTGCGTGCGGGTACGTTGATGGGTTCCTCGGATTGTGAGGCAGTTGCCAGGTAAGATGAACCGTTTCGAGATCATTCGTGGTCAAGCGGGCGATCCGTATTCGCAGCAGGACGCACCGCGGACAGCCATGAAGAAGTTTTGTTGGTGAGCGTCAGTTTTCAGAGGCTACATACATGAAAGACCGGCCTCCATGCCATGCGCCGACAGAAGTCACTCGTTTCTCACCCGCTGTCTGTGGAATCCTGATCCGAAGCTTCCCGTCCATCCCAACCTCAGGCCCGCTGGCAGCATTACCTCCGCTTACGAGATAGTGATCGTAGCACTGCCCGAGCTCTGGTAGCCCTCCGTAGCCATGATCAAGTAGTCGAATTCGGACCCAAGCGACAGCCCGTACGACTCCCACGCGGCAAAGTGCGCGGCCAGGTCGATGCTCCCGCTGGAGCGCTTCTCGCGCCTGACGGACCAGAACTGCTCAAAGGTCTGCGTGCCGTCGATCGAGGGCTTCTGGACGCGCGTGGTGGACAGGATGTCGTAGGTGCCGCCGTCAATTTCGACGCTGCCCAGGAGGTCGGCCGCGGACGAGGGGTCGTACGTGCCGTAGTTCTCGACGACGTAGTATTCGATCAGCGGGGAGCGGGTCCAGCCGTAGAGGGCGAGGTAGCTGTTGCCTGATGGGTTGTATTCGCCCTCGTAGTTGACGGTGCTGGTCGAGTGTTAATGCTGATATGTGTTGGGAGAGTTTTGATGCAGCACGTACCGGGCACTGCCAGGCTTCCAGCCCTTGCCGGCGACGAAGTTACCGACGTTGCTCCAGTTGACGCTGTAGGTCCCGCCGCCGTCGTTGGTGTAGTCGACCGACCCGCCACCATCAGTCCAGAAAGAGTAGAAATAGCCGTCAGCAGTGCCCTGCCCTGGCTCGACCGAGCTTTGGCGCTTGTAGGCCCCCAGTGGAGAGGCGAGGGTAGCAGCCGTGCCAGCAAGGCCGAGAAGGAAGGTGGAGAAGGCGACCATTTTGACCGTAGAAAGTTGGTGTCGATGAGAGGGAAAGGAAGGAGTGGAATTTGGTCTGATTCGGGAAGAGAAGAAGTGGAGGGCTTCTGCTTCTATATAGACTCGTGAGCGGAAGACCGGCCGGTCTGAAGTGCCTGAATTGGCCGAGTCCTTTTACTTACGGAGATCGTTTCATGTTGATCAATGGGCTAGTCTCACAGCTACAACGGCGCATCGGGCTCGCCTTCGGCCGAAAAAGCGGATCCGCTCGTAATGGTCGCATTGAACACCTCATGGATATGGGCACTTGCACCACTAACGATTTTGCTTTTAAATTGAATGCACACGAACTGCAGCCTTGACGTCTGGTCAGTAGTGACCGGGTGATGTTGAAGGGAGGTGGTGGGTCGAAACCTTCAATTTAGCCGATGTACCAAATAGATTGACCTCGGTCGCGCAGGCGCTTCTAGGATCAAAGCCTGAAACCGCCTCCCCAGATTTTCGGCTTCTGTGCAGAGGGCCCGGGCCGGCTGGTCTGATCGATATTTGGGAAGTCCGCAAAAGCTGGCTGACACCATGTTCGAGGCTGCGAAAGACGCCCATCGGTAGAGAACACATTCAAAGACGTGTCGTGCGCATTCTGTTCGCCCTGCATCTGATTTCCAGGTCCTGCGAGCCGGAAGCCACGGCTCTTCGGATCGCGTCAATTGTAACGCATGACGCACGTCTTGTGACAGTCGCATTTAACCGCCGATATGAATGTCAGCCAAGGCAGCCCGTCAAAGCGTAGAATTCAGTTCAAGAGGACTCTCGACGTCGGGATGGTAGCGGCCGCAGCCGGCTGAATTGAGATCAAAGTCGCTCGCAAAGTGATCTTACATAGCACAAGACGCAACCTGATGTCTTGTCGGTGTCGGAAGCACGGATCGTTGCTCCTTCACTCTTGCGTGCAAACCTTCATTTCAAAGTCGGACCAGGAGCCTCCATGCGCCGAAGCGGGTAGCCGCCAAGACAATAATCGTCACAAGGCCGGCGTGTTCATCAGGCCATATCCACCACTCTCAAGTGCCCCACCCGTACTTCTTGCTCCCTTCGCCCCGCTGGTTCCTTCCTTCCGCCCATTTGTCACCAAGCGCGTCCTGCTGGCTGCGAGCGTTGTTGACCAGCTGCTGCAGGCTGTGCTTGCCGGGCGCGATCGACTTGATCGCTCTGTGCTCTACGACCTCGCCAGACTGCCGCAACTGTTCGTTGTTCGCATACTCGTTGTCCGTGTTAAAATGAGCAACGCTCACTTCACCACCTTTAGCGTTACGTCCAAACAACTGACGTCGCTGAGCTGCTGTCAGATTCAGATCCGCTGCAGCAGATTGTAGTGTGTTTGAGTTCGTTGCTGTCGAAGGTTCAGGGGCAGTCTGATATGCTGTGTCCGCGATATTGGCCCTCTCTGCCACGTCAGAAGTCGTCGTGATCGGCGCATACGGTTTCATGACAACTGGCTCTGTGGATTCATTTTCGGGCTCGGGAACTGAAAAGAGCGATCGTTTAGGCTTCGATGGAGCAGGCGCAGGCTCGACGACAGCCTGTTCTTTTTGATTTGTCGTCATCGCACTCTGTACATTGACCGTGTTCTTCTCCCCGTCCGCCTCTATGGTCTTCTTCGCGACTGTATTCTTTTTTTTCTTCCCCACACTCAAAGGCATGAACCTCGTCGCCTTGCCCACAATCTTGGGTTCCGTCTCCTCTTTGCTGGGCACCTCGGTGCTTTTCCGTGCCACCTCACTGTAGGGCGCGGGCACCTTTTCAGTGTTTGCTTCGCTCTCAGCGGCAGGCGCGGGCGCTCTGCTGAAGGCTACCTCGCCGCTGGTCTGCAAGCTCACCCCGGGCTTCGGTCCGCTTTGCGCGGCGCTCTTCTTTGGCGCCGGTAAGAGGCTGTTGAACCCTCCAAAAGCCCCTGCTGTGCGCGCTCGCTTGGCGGGAGGCTGCAATGGCTGGTCTTCCTTTTCACTGGGTTCTGCTTGTACGCTTGGAAGGTCGACTTTGATTTTGCGCGGGTCGGAACGGTCGATGACCTTTTTGAAGGATGGCTTGGAAGACGGCTTGCTCGAAGGCGTGGGCTGAGCGGCAGCTGACGGCACTTCGTCACCGGACCCTTCGCTGTCGGAGTAGTCTACCAGGCCCATGTCTGTGATGCTCGAATTGCAGAATGTATTTGCGACGAAGAAGGGGACGCGTTGGTCTCGTTGTCAAGCCGTTGTGATCCAAAAGTTTGACTCGCGTGTTGAGCTTTGACCATGAACGCTCCGCCTCAGCCCCGCCCGAGATCGAGAGGGCGCACGCGAATGACACGAGTTACACGTCCGAAACACCGCACTCGCATCGAGTCTCGGAGCAAAAGCATATTGTGATGACGATTTGCGTAGGCGCGACAGCATCACGCAACGCTCGTTGCCACCATGTCGCTCCTCCTTAACGAAGACTTTTCCATCTATCAGCTGCGACTGGCCTACCTGCAGCACATCCATGATGGCGTGGGAGAGCGCCTGATCAATCTCAACACATCAGTCCTCAATAACCCGGCGTTTCGTACGGCCGGATGGCACCCCGATGTCAGTGCGACGAAGCGTTCGTATAGCCCTCCGATTCCCACGACTGGTGATGGCCTCAGCAATGAGTACTTCCAAGCACCACGGAAGAATACTCGAGTGAGCCTGGAGGATGACACCGCTGGGGGGAGGACTGAAGATAGCAGGGGGGGTATGGTCACTGGCGAGCGGGGGAGCGAGGATACGATCGGGGCGGGAGGTATTAGCGCTCATGAAAAGAAGCGAAGGCGGAGGAAAGAGCATATGGACGAGGAAGACAGCAGCGATCTGAGCGATGACAGCGAGGAGGAGGACAAGTCTGCCGCCCAGGGGATCAAGTTCTCGAAAATGCCTGTGCGAAGGAGGTCGAGGAGCTCGCCCGACGACACTGCGAAAGCGGAGCTTAATAAAAGGCACGGGCCCGAACTGATGATCACGAGTCCTAGCAGGCCTCCTGATACAGCCGGTCCAGGGTTCCGCAGAGGCAGTCTAGGGAAAGTGGAGGCCATAAAGCAACGGGCTAGACGCGACACAACGACGAGCTCGGAGATGTCGTCGGAGAACGAGATTGACCCGTCATCCGCCTTTGCTCGTAGGCCGCAGAGGAGAGCAGGAGGCAAGAAGACTGTGATGATGGCAGATCGCATCCAGGAAGAAGAGCAGCGAGGAGATGATGGCGACGGTGAAGGGGGTGACAGCGATCTTGAGGACGATGACGTGGGGGAGGCGAGTGATCTTAGTGATGAGTTCGATATGGGCGGCGCCACTGGAGAGTCACCTCAGCTGTTGGGCGTGGGTGTAGGCGGCGCCAGTGAAGAAGTTAGTCCGGTCCGACCACCACCTAACGTCCCCCCAGCCGTCACGCCCAACCAGCAATCCCCACGAAAGCAGGCTTCGAAAGACATCCTGCCCAAATTACCCAAACTGCCTCCTGGAAGGCCGATGAGCGTTGCAGCGCCGAAGAGCCTCCTTACTATGAGTCTTAATGGTAAAGGTGGTAGCGGCGGCACGCAGCCTTTCCAAACGTTCGCAGATCTTTCTGGGAAAGGCGAAGCGAGCCCTCTCTGGATCAAGATCTACGCGCCTTTCTCAGAAAGTCCAACGAAGCCAATCGAAGTGCCACTGCGACGAGCCAAGGAAGGTAGTCCGGTCACTGTTGCCGAGCTCATTGGTCTGGCGTTGTGGCGGTACAGTGAGGAGGAGTTTAAGCCTTCATTCGAGGAACAGGACACCAACATCAATCGTTGGACCCTGCGAATCGTTGAAGATGAAGAAGTCGATTTTGATTTCCCTGCGCTTGGACGGACTAGGCCAGTGACCGATTTCACTTCGAACAACAACCGTCCGCCTCAGCGAAGAGCAAGAGACAAGCCCTGGGACGAGTTTGGCCTGGTGAAAGCGACTGAAGATCAATTCAAGGAGAACGAGGAGCTCACTCCCCAGATTGGGCAAGATGCCACAACCCCATCCACTGCTGCGACATCAAAACTTGAGACATTGCGACCGCCGCCTGCCGACAGGGCGGACTCACAAGCTACAACGACGACGATGCACTCTGCGCGTAGCATGCAGTCGGCATTCAACCCGTCTGGCAATCCAATCACGGGTCCGACCTTCAACCCGGCGAAAGCTTTGCTGCGGAAGGAGACTGGCAATCTACTGGATCTGCCACAGAGGGACAATCCTCAATCGACGCCACGGACCGGCGCATCAAAGACGGTAACTGTCCATTTCACCGATGCTCAAACGTTCGCCACCAGCAACCTCAACATCCCCACCACGAGCGACACCTACATCGCCGAGCTCTTCAATCACAGCTGCGAAAAGCTCGGCTTGGACAAAGCCCTCTACGTCCTCAAGGTGCATGGCACGCAGACCGTGGCGCCCTCTGACCGTACGGTTGAGGCTCTTGGCAGCCGACTACACCTCGACCTGGTCCGCCGGCGCTTCATGGGGGCAGGTGCAGCAGGTGACGGCATGTTTGGACTGGGGCTATCGGGATCCCCAGGTAGCAGCTCGCCAAACGCCCCTCTCGAGTTGACAGGAGCAGGCACCCCAACTACGACCACGACAGGAGCCAAGAAGAGGAAACCATTCGGCCTTCACACCAAAACCGACACCACGCCGACCCTCCACCAGGCCTCCTCCATGGCGAACCTCGCCGGTCACCCCACCGTCCTCACCGCTGGCGCGGGCCTCGACGTCGTCGGTAAGAAATATGCCGTCTTGCGCAAACAGCCCCTCTCCTTCGCTGCCAGCCACCCGCGCACCCTCATCATCACTCCGGAGTACATGCAGATCCTGCCCGCAGCGCCGGACTCGCTCGCTCCGCCCACCGGCAAGGTCACCAACGTGCCGATGGGCAGTATCGTTGGCGTCAAGGTGAGTCGGAAGCACCCCAAGATGGTGAGGGTGCTGGTGTTCAAGGAGAAGGAGACAAAGCGGTATGATTTTGAGTGTGGGAAGAAGGAGGAGGCGGCGGGGATTGTGGCGGATGTGAGGAGGGGTATTATGGCGTTTAGGGATGATGGAGGGGCGGGGGGCCTCTGATGGAGTGATCGAGTGAGCAAGGGTGCTTGGCGTTCGGGTCGGCTGCGCATGCTTCGGAAGATACCCATATGGGAAGTGGTTTTGCAAGCTGTACATCAAGTACGCAGGTCTCACTATTGCGTTCTAACCCTGCCCGGATCACTCGGTCAGACACATGCCTGCTCAAGGCAACAATTCGCCACCTTAGACACATCTGTGAGTAGTGGATCGGCGAGCCTTTCGAAGAAGCCTCCGTCGCGCTACCAAAACGATAGACGCTCCGTGCGCTCTTCATGAATTAAGTCTTGGAGGAGGTGAGAAATACCATCGTAGAAAAGTGGGAGGTACCCATCTCGGCGTTCCATCCCGCTCTCTGGGATCTTCTGAATGAGACCTTGGAGGGCCACAGGCCAGCCACTTTCGACCTCCTCCATGATTGGCAAGTGGAATTTGTGTCCCTACCATTACCATCCAGACGGCAGGTCTTGCGTTGCGGGGATAAAGAGGAGAAGGCGGAAAAGAGAAACGAACATCAAGTGCCCGTAGCCCCGAGCACCGACAGCCCGCCCATCTCTCTCCCCGGTAATAGCAGAGGCATGACCGGTCAAGACGGTGCTCTGAGCGAAGAAGCAAGAGGTGTAGAGAGCAAAGATATGGCAGGTCGCACCCAGCAACACGAACTCGCTGAGCAACACGAACTCGCTGAGCAACACGACAAATCCCAGCAGACCGCCGTTAAGCCCAGTCGTGGGGGCGAAGGGTGTACAGAGCAGGGTGGCGAAGATACCGATCCGACATCATCGCGCACACACCGCCGCTCGGATGGCTAGGACGACATCGTCGACAGAGCCTGACCCGCCTTCTCTTTGTTTTTGCGTAGCAACCACGCCCCGCTCCCCACCTTGAAGTCAACGATGACGCTCTCCGGCGGCTCACGTACCGATCACGTCCACAGCACAGCAGGGGAGACAGAATAGGAC
>JAWXCT010000149.1:102047-117833 GCA_034509035.1 Saxispiralis lemnorum
CCCCCCATACCCCCACCACCCACCGCCTCCTCTTCACCTGGCACGCCTTCGACGCCCTCATCCACTTCATCCTCGAGGGCTCCTACCTCTGGAACTGTTTCTTCAGCTACACCGACACCCCCGCGGCGCCGAGCGCATTCCTACCGCCGGGCATTCACTTCCTAGCGCGGGAGGGGAGGCTGTACGGTGCCGAGTATGGGGCGAACCCCATGGCGGCGCTGTGGAGGGAGTATGCCAAGGCCGACAAGCGGTGGGGCGGCAGTGACTTGACCGTCATCTCGTTGGAGCTGCTCACGGTGCTTGTCGCGGGGCCGCTAGCGGTGTATGTGTGCTATCTTCTGGCGCACGCGGCGTCTGAGGCCTTGGGCACCACGGTGCGCGCGAGAGCCGAGGGTAAAGCCTGGTTCTGGATGACAGTGCTGGCCACGGGGGAGATCTATGGGGGGTGGATGACGTTCGCCCCTGAGTGGTTGAGCGGGAGTGTGAATCTGGAGACGAGAGGATGGGTGGGGCTGTGGGTGTACTTGATCTTCTTCAATAGCCTGTGGGTGTGGATCCCAGCGCTCGTGTTGTACGGTGCGTACACGCGGTTGGTAGGCGCGATGGAGAGGGGAGACGTGACCAGCAGTGGAGGAAAGAAGAGGAGGTGAAATGGAATAAACGGGGGTCGGCGAAAGGCATCATGATTACTCTATCTCGGGCGGCAAGCGACCAGATCACAGCCCGCTGTCGATCTGCGATACCAAATTCTCCCCCGTGTACGCATGCCAGTCGCGACAAGTCTGCGCCATGACGAAGGGCAGTCGCATGCTCTTCTGTAGCTCGTCCGGCTGTTCCAGGAGGTTGATGTTCATGCCCTGGGATACGTGCCATGCGATGTGGCAGTGGAGCCTGCGGGATCAAAGTTAGCAAACGCGCTTCGGGCATACGAGGGCAGTCCTGGAGAACCCACGGCCAAATACCCGGATTGTTGAGGTCAAACTGTATAACCATGTATCCCCATGGTCGAAGCATCTGCACGTCTCTGCAGCTTCGTGTCAGCTTGGGGTCCCCCCCACTATCCCGCGCTTGAAACAATGTACCTTCTCTGCGGATTGTCCGGGTTCACAATCGTTCCATCCCACTCTCCATAACCCTCGGCCAGCACCTGCATGTTGTGCCCGTGAAGGTGCATCGGATGCGACTGAGGCAGATTCCTCGAATTGATGATGATGCGCACGCTCGTATTCGTTCCGAGGTTGTACATGTTGCGTTGAGCTGGGAAGTCGAGGTTCCCGAGCTTGGCTTCGAAACTGGAAGGGAGAACCGTCAGCAAAGTCCGCATGGGGCGGTTTGAGGGACAGAACTTACAGCGAAGGGTCGTTCAAGTTCGCGAAGTAGGTTTGGTTGTTCATGGACCACACCCAGGCGCCGGTGTTGTTGTACGCCCCACCCATGTCGACCGTAAGAGTGGTGTCGGGCTCTTTGACAGGGACGCGCAGCGCGGGCCGGGTCCTCTCGAGAGCATCGTTGCTGCATGCGTCGGGGCCAAGGTACCGTTTGTAGTCGATATGGGTCTCAGTCGTCGGCTCGAGTCGCGTATCCGCTTTCTCGTAGTAGATCGCGGCCTTGGCTTCGAACGACACGCCGGTGTTCAGCGAGCAGCCTCGCTCCGCGTCGGGGTCCCGGGATAAGCCAGATGGGCCAGAGGTGACTCGCATCCAAACGGACTCCTCCTGATTCGAGCCGCCGTAGACAACGACGTCCGCTCTTTGACCAACTCCGAGCGATATCAGATCGGTGGAGTAGGGTTCGACGGACACGAAGTCGTTGGCGATGACGGTCATGTTGTAGTTGTCGATGCTGAAGAAGAGGAGCGCCTCAGCGCCAGAGTTGACAAGTCGGAGCAACATCCTCTTTCCGGTCTCGAACTGGAAGCTGGCACGGCCCGCAAAGTTGTAGCATGGCAGGTCGGTCTGATCGCATGGGTAATTGTTCTTGCCGTTGATGAGCTGCGGCGCGATGGTCAGAGGCGACATGAGCGAGACGCGTGCGAAGGTTGTTGAAGCCTTACTATATTGTTTGAGAGAGGTGGACATTGCGGGTCGCACTCTGGGCATGAAGGGTCGCACATCGGGCTGGAATAAAAGACCTGTAAAACGAGATCCTCGTAGTGGTCATGATACCAATCGCTCATCATCACCTGTGGCTCGGTCAACGACGTATTCTTGCGTGTGAAGTATTCTCCGCGGCGGCTCATACCGGTCCAACATCAACATCATACTGATCGTTTCTCGGCCCGTAAACAACAATCGGTCCAGAGAGTCCTGTGGAGTACTGCGCGCTGTAGTGGCTATGCCACCAGCTACTTCCGTACAGCTCCGCGCGGAAGCGGTACGTGAACGATTTGCCTGGCGTGATGGGGCACTGCGAGACGCCCGACACTCCGTCGTAAAAGGGCGTGCCAGTCTGAAGAAACCCGTGCCAGTGCATGTTCGTACCCTCATCCAGCTCATTGTGAACGGTGACCTCGATCTCGTCACCCCAGTTGGCTTCGATTAACGGACCCGGAAACTGGCCATTGACGACCATCATGGGGATCGTGACACCGTCGGGCGCCAGACTCGTGTGGGTCAATGTCCAGTTGTATCTCCTCGTAATTCCGGTGAATGGCACCTCCAGCAAATCATAGTAGTTCGCGTTGGTTTCGTTCCGTTGTCCCCATGGCCACAGGCTGCCGCAGGGGTGAGGACCTTCGACATATTGTGGTAGCTTGGGACAATTGATTGTGCCGAGAGAAGTGTCGCCTGCGAGCCGTGAGACGGCATTGTCAGATCGGTCGACATGAGAGAGGCTGCACTTGAAGATTGTACAAGTGCCCCTAGATGAGGGTGCTTACCGTTCGTCTCGCTCTGTGGTAGCTCTTTGAAAAGTGCTTTGGGTCTTGTTGATATGCCTGCGGCTTTGTGTGGTGTTGCGGCGTTGGGAGCAGGGCAAAATGCTGCTGTGGCAACATGAAGTACCACAGGAGCCAAAAGCAACGCAGGAGCAAGGGGTGGCGCAAGGAGCATGGTCAGCACGAGTACAACGCTGGAGCAATCAGCAGAAAAGCCGAAAGGCGACGAACAGATGGTAGAGACGAGGAGGAATCCGGGTCTCTCATACTAAAACGTTTAACGCTCTTGGCTCCCCCGGAGTGATGAGAATCTTGATCATGGCGCTATTTTGTGCTTTTAGTGACCTGCCCGTGCCTCAGCCGCTCAAACCTAGACCACGGCATTTGCTGAATCAGTAGCAGCAAGCTTCGAGATCTAACGGCTGTCAAGCGCCCTCACGGCAATCGCCTTCGCTTTCATCGTCGGTCTCATTTTCAAATTTGCCGTCTCATGTCGAACGCAGGGCAGCGCGGTATAGAGCACCCTAGAATCACTTTAGATGGCTCGAAAGATCGAATTTTCAGCGCACTTGGCCGGTGCGGTCTCGATGACATTCAATACACGAAGCTCGCGCAGAGTCATATAGTTTAGACCCGCGGACGTGTAGTAGCGTATGCTGGGTGCATCACACCAGCCATGCCAGCGGTGTAACAAATTCAACCCGGTGGGGCTCGTCGAACAGATGCTGAACAGAGCCACGGCTTCGGGAGCATATGCATTCCGACTCACGGCGGTCGATAAGGTCTTGCGAGCAACTTGCCATGGCTGCTGTCTGGGATGCGGCGAGGTATTGCTCGAGGTGGCTGGGACATCCGACGCCGACAGCGTGTGAGTTTTTGGAGGTGAAGTCTGCAGCAGCCGATCGAAAGCGGAAGGAGGCGTGGGAGCCCCCGCCGAACAGGGCTGAGCTCCGCCAATCAGACGCCGCCCAGAGTCCGAACATCCCGGCCTCACCTCGCGCGTCGCAGCTTGCACGACCTCGCGTCTCCAACCGACGCGGGCGACGCGATACGTGCGGCCCCTCAACCTTTGCCTCGAACCAGGTTTCCCCGTTGAGCGTTGTGCGCCGTCATGTCACCTGATCTCGCGGTGGACAGCCGCAAGACGGAAGAGCGATCGGGCGGCGGCGGAGAGCGTCACCCGGCTCGGGGTTGGAGAGATCGCTCCCTGCGGCCTCGAGAAGCTAGCCTGTCGGAGACTAAACATTGGCGGGAGTATCGCTTCTTTCCTCTTCCTCCTTCCCTTTCTCGCATCCAAGCAATTGATTACACCAGCCCCCAACGACCAGCTTAGCCCATCTCCCAGCCCCCCGCCTTCATCTTCGCAACCGCCGCCATGGCTTCCACCGGCCAGCTGTGGTGGGTGACGCCCATCCAGTGCGTCGCGACGATCGGCGCCGCCGTCAACTTCGGTATACCCGCACTCGTCAAGCCCCCCTCCCGCCCGCGGCGCAACTGACCACCAGCCCCCCCAGGCGGCTCCGTCCTGCAATCTCCCCTCATCTTCCCCATGCTCCAGCACCCGCGTGTCCCCGCCGTGCACTCGGGCAGCATGACGGCCTACCTCGTGCACGAGTCCGAGAAGTTCTTCCCACCCCTCAACGGCCTTTGCACGGCCTCCAACCTCGCCGTCGTCATCACTGCCTACCTGCACCGCAATGACGCCGTCGCCAACCTCGCTGCCGGGGGGCTGAACGTGTGGCAGGAGAAGCTGCGGTGGGGTGGCGCGGCGCTGGCGTGCTGTTTGTTGACGACTGCGTACGCGCTCGGGATCATGGTGCCGATGAACAAGCGGATGACGGAGCTGGCGGGAGTATTGGAGAGCGACGCCGCGAAGAAAGAAGCGGGTGGTGAGTTGAGAAGGTTGCAGACCAGATGGCGCAAGCTGAACTACGGTGAGTGAGATATCGTGAATGAGCAAGCCTACAGCCACCTTTCAAATTTCGCGTGCTGACTATGAGTGTGATTCCAGGCCGTGCGACCCTGATGATCGGGAGCGCCGTGACGGCCTTGATGGGTCTTCTGGTTGGGAACTAGTGCAGACATGTGGCACCGGTCCCGAGGCGAGATGGAGATACCAAGTTGCTGAAAATAGTCGTATTGTGAAGGATGCTTATTGAATTGAACAAGGCATTCACTCGAGAACAGCAATCTACCTCGATCACATTCTCCATCAGACTGTCGACAATTTCAAAACATACTCCGCCATCATGCTTTTCTCGCGTTCTTCCCTTTCTCCCATGCCTCCACAAACTTCGATTTCTCGCGCGCACCCAGACCTACCCGCTTGATCCTCGCCAACCGCGCCAGAGCTTCCGCCACGGCATCCAACAGCTTCTTCTCGTTCTCACTAGGTCTGTCCTCCTTCTCTGACCGCTTTTCAGCATCAGAGGCCTCAAGCGTGTCAAAGTAGTTGCTCGAGAAGCCGTTTCGAGTGCGTGGTCTCTCGCCGTCGGATAAGGGCGTCGTGTCAGCAGAGGGTTGCGAGATCTGAGATTTGGGCGTCAGAGGAACCCCGATGCGGACGCGGATGCAGTGCGATTGAGTGCTGTTGAGGCGCCAGATGAAGCGGATGGCCTCTATCCAGCCGGGGACCGGGGTAACAATGTCCGCCGGGGTGTAGCGGAGCGAAATGGGATAGATCCGGGCGTTGGGACTGGCGGAGAGGAGGGACGGGGAGAGCTCGAGGATGCCACGGCCATTACTCGTGGTCGCCTCGGGAAACACAACAATGACACGGGTGGGATTCTGGCGGCTCAGATTGGCCAGTGAAGTCGTGCCGTGATCGATGTTGAATGGTGGAGGAGCATTCACATCGAAGGTGGCTGCGATGGCCGCTTCAAAGGGGACCGGGCGGACGAGGCGGCCATCGGGTTGACTCAGTGTGAAGATGGGGTCAAAGATGGCGGCCAGGTATAGGACATCAAGCGGCGAAGTCCAAGAAGAGGCAATGATGTTGCCCTTGTCAGGAAGACGGCTCCGCGCTTGAGAGAGCGAGCTGCTCCATGTCAGACCTTGTGAAAAAAAAAAAAAATAGTCCTCAAGCCGGTACAGACGTACCCTCGCCGCACCCCATCGACTTGCAGGTCGATCCACCAGACACCAGGAATCCCGAGAATGCACCATAGGTTCGCCTTTCGCAGCGCGCCTCCAGGTGGCGCCCACTGAACGATGGCGAGCCAAACGAACCAGGCGAAGGTCACAAGCGGTATGCGCATACACAAGAGAAACTGCGTCCATGTCGGTCAGCCCCACAACGTTCTGGTTTGTCAAGAGTCGGCGCGCAGCGTACGATTCGCCATGGCAGGAGCAGAGGGTTGCCGGATTGATGCGGGATGGGAAAGAAAGGGGCAATGCCCGAGCCTGAGCAGGACAATGGTCAGTCCGGGATCCAAGTCCCGCATGCTGGTGGGAGCTGAAGGAGCCAAGTAAGTAATGCCTTTGTCGCGGTACTGTCCGTACTTTTCCATGGTCTCTAATGCATCTCCGTGAAACCTGCAAGATTGGGCGGCGTAGATAAGATTTATGCGGTGGAATGGGACGGCCAGAAAATGACGGTGAGCTGGAGCGGCAGTTGGGAAAGAAGGGCAGGAATCATAAGATCCCGCCTAAACGGAAGAAGCCTTGCGGGATGGACGGGCGAACGAGAGGAGGGCGGTACGTCGAGAGGCGAAGGGTTGCACGGCGTGACGCTGGCGGGCCATGTTCGGCGCGCATGTGAAATCGTCCGTCTCGGCAAACCTGACGCATCGGGATGGGGTTTGTTTACCCCAGCTCTCGCTAACACTTCTTCCTCCCCCGATCAACGACGGACGACAAGAGATTCCCTGGACCACGGCGACAACGAAACTCCCTTCCCCCATTCTTCCATTGGCGGCTATCCGCCTGCGGCAGTTCTCCTGCGCGTTGAACTCGACCGGCGGGGTGTGGCATTGTGCGTCCCGGAGACTCAACACCACCCTCTCACCAGCCATGGAGCGTCCGGGGTCCCAGGCGGAAAACGTCAAACCCTCGGGTCTGAAACCGCCTTCGCGATTACCAGCTTTCGGCAACAGCTCCGGACGCACACTGCTCGAGACAAGCCAGAGCGATCTTAACGCGAAAGCGGCGGGAGGGAGAGATGCCATGCCGCCGCCGAACGGGACAGCCAAGCACAAGATTTCCGGATGTGGGTGTCCTTCACGATATATCCTTGCGCAGGGTAAGTCATTAACTCTTCCGTGCCAGTGCCCGAACCTCCCACGAAGCGTAAGACGCTCATCGAGCGCGCCGGCGAACCGTTCAATCCTGTGCGATCGCACATCCCAGGCGCGAGGGCCAATGGCGCGTCGCACGCGCGTGGATCCGCAAGCTCGATCAGCAACCACCGAACCACGTCCGCCTCGTCAACCGCCAGCAACGTTGGCAGCATACGAGCCGCAAGCCGACAAAACGCGAGTCGACACGTCGGAGGACGGCCGCCGAGCGCTGCGGAGCCGTGTGCGTCAGCAGAAGACGATTCGGAGACTGGGATTTCGGGCAGGCGCAAAGGTACACCCACCCTGTCTTTCAATACTCAGAACACCAAATTCCTGCGTAAAGCGCGCACGTACGAAATCCTCCGCGGCAAGCCATCAGCGGATACAAGTTACAGGTCTCAACACTCTGGTACTTGTCCGCTCGTCTCCTCGTCTGATGCAAGCAGCAGCAGAAGTGTCAGTGCGGAACAAAGTACGCGCGATACTTCCGTTTCTACGCATGGGACGGACTTCGGGGAGGACGCCAGCAGTGGCGGTGGCGCCCGTGAAATTTCCATTACTACTGCTTTTGCAGACTTGCGCATTACCCCAAAGCACTCTCTCAACAAGCACCGTCCTTCCCTCGAGCGTATCAAGGAAGAGATCTCACCCTCAAAGATTCCCAAGTTCTCCTGCACACCCTCCCTTCGTCACGCACAATCTTCCCAAGCTCTACAATCCCCAACCCCCCTGAAGCACAAGCCAGCGATGAACGGGCTGCGAACCCCCGTGTCGACCGTTCATCGCAAAGTTGAATTCCCAGTATTTTTGACGAAAGAGAAGCTTACACCCACGCCAGCATGGGACACGAATGGCAGGATTGAGGATATGGAGCAACTTTACGCCCAGCTCCGGTCTCAGTTTGCATCCGCCGCCGATTCGAAAACCGCGCTCGAAGAGTCTCTTTCCCTGTACAAGGGTCGAGGTAAGCGCTTGTTCCCGTCTCACAGTGTGGTTGGAGTGTTGACACTGCGCAGTGCAAGAACTCACCCAGCTCAACAACGACCTATCCTCGTCCAATCGTACCATGTCGACCGAGCTCGAGCGCACTCGAAACGATTTGCACACGACCATGACCGATCTTCGACAGGCAAAACGAGACCACGAGCGCGATGTGCAGGACGCCGAAAGAAAGCACGAAAGAGAAGTGAGCAACTTGTACGCGAAACAGGAGCAGGAGTCAAGACGTCTGGAGAGGGAGCTTGAACAGATCGCCAAGCAGGGCGAGAAGGAGTTGGAAGAGGCCGAGAAAGCTTGGGCGAGAAAGAAAGACGACGAGAGCGCGGAGCTGACAACCCTACACTGGGAGGAGCTTGAGGAGGTGCGGTCCGGTCATCAACGGGAAATACAAAAGCTGCGAGCGGAGCTGGACGAAATGCAGAGGTCACGAGAAAGCAGGGCGTCCGAATCGGCGTCCGAAGTGCAGGAGCTCCGTGAATCCATTACGAGACTACAAGGCGACATTGAAGCCGCGAACAGCACTGCGGCGTCGTTACGATCACAGATGGAAGGCGCAGAAACTCGCAACGCCAGCCTGGAGCAAGAGAAGGCGGCTTTGGTATCGAAGACGCACTTTCTAGAAGGCAATCAAGAGGCGCAGAGCTTGGAGTTCACCAGCATGCGCGACAAGTTGCAAGAAGCGCTCGATGCGCGGAACTCGACTTTGGACATGCTGCGAAAAGAGGAGATGCTGCGGCGCAAGCTGAACGCGACGATCTTGGAGCTGCGAGGCAACATCCGGGTGTTTATTCGCATACGACCACTGCTGAACGGCGAAGAAGACCCAGCCAAAGTGGACTATCCAGACGCCGACAGCCTGGACGGGAGCAAAGAGATGGTCATGCACGCGCCGACGACGTTTTCCGCCACCGGGAAAGAGAGGAATGAGAAGCACAATTACACCTTCGATCGCATCTTTGGTCCCAGGTCCGCCAACAAGGATGTGTTCGAAGAGTGCCGCGACCTAATTCAGTCTGTTGTTGATGGCTACAACGTCTCGATTCTGTCCTACGGGCAGACAGGCTCTGGCAAAACCTTTGGCATGTCCGGTCCCGACGGCATCATTCCTTCTGCCATCTCCATGCTGTTGTCAGAGATGGCTCGCCTTGACACGAAAGGCTGGTCGTACGCGGTCCACGCATCCTTCGTTGAAGTGTACAACGAAACCCTCAATGACCTCCTTGGCGACGCCAAAACCTGGGACGAGGGCGACGACGGTGCTAGTGGCGCTGCGAAGGGCAAGAAAAAGGAGAAGCACGAGATTCACCACGATCCCATCACTGGAAAGACTACCGTCACGAATCTCAGCTCTGTCGGACTCTGGCCTCCGCCTGAGTCCGATGGCTCCTGGCCTCCACCCGCTACAGTACCCGACCTAGACCCCAGCGCAGCAGGCGATCCTGCAGCATCGTACACCGAGAAGGCCGTTGCCAACCTCCTCGACACAGCCGCTAAGAACCGACGCGTCGCCGCCACGAAGTCCAACGAGCGTTCCTCCAGATCCCACAGCATCTTCATGCTCACGCTGCGTGGCTCCTGCGCAGCCACGGGAGAAAGCAGCGAAGGCGTCTTGAACCTCGTTGATCTGGCGGGAAGCGAGCGGCTCAAGCAGAGTGGCGCTGAAGGCGATCGGCGAAAGGAAACACAGGCGATCAATCGCTCGCTGGCCAGTTTGGGCGACGTGGTCAGCTCGCTTGCGGGCAAGGGGCAGGGCGCGGGAGAGCATGTCCCATACAGGAACAGCAAGGTATGTTTAAACCTCTGGACTCTTCTGCTGTGTTTTGACGTCGAGGAATCTTGCTGACTGATGCTCGTCTTACAGTTGACCTATCTCCTCCAGTCGTCGCTGGGCGGCACGTCGGCGAGCGGCAAGTCGAGCCGCACACTCATGCTGCTGCACCTAAGTCCGCTGCAGGCGCACTGGCAGGAAAGTCGCAGCAGTTTGATGTTTGGAAACAAGGTGCATGGGACACATATTGGGGCGGCGAAGAGGAAGTGAGGAGATCGTTTGGGAACTGTACAATAAGTTCTGGGCGAGAGGGTGGAAATTCAGTGAGGTTGTTTCATTTTGTTCTAACAATCGCATTTCAGGGCCTTGGGTGCTCCGATCATCCCGACAGTTCCCCAATCGCCTGAGTATTTGCGCAACTTCACGCCGATCGATCTCCAAGAACCAGATGTTCGGACCTCTGCTTTCGTTGGCGATGAACTGCTCGGAAAGAGCCGCTGTGCGCTCGCCTTCCCTCCGACGCTCACTGATATTTCCATCCATCCGGCTCAAGCTTTGACATTGCGTTCGAAGGACATTGCAGGCGCCATGTCTGGTCTCTGACACCAGGACGCCCGCCCCCGAGAGTGGTGCGGCCCCGCTCATGGAGACGTTGAACTGAAGGCGCAGCCTCCGTTTTGCAACATGCGGGGATCTCCATGAAAATGGCAGTGGCACTTGGTGTTGATCCTGAACCGCTGCCACAGGAGGTTCTGCTGTCCATCGTCGCGCATGAGAGCACCGAGAACATCTACAAGAAACTCATTGTTCCACTCCAACACTTTTGTCTGCAGCTTTGATTGGCTCTTCCGCACTTTCTTTGCTAGTGATGGCGGCAGTGAGGTGGCGAAGCGGCGCATCGGGCACTGTCTTGTTGTAGAGGAAGTTCGCCTCCTCCACGCTAATTTCCGCTCTGTCAAGAAGTTTGGGCGCTAGGCGGTCGACCAAGGTGTTGCAGAGGAGTGGAATGGTGTAGAAATTGCTAAAGATCCACAAACTGAGGAGAGCCTCAAGTTCGGCATCCACGTCGTTGAGAGACGGCAGCACCTAGGTGTGCACCGAGCGCAGAAAGTGTCGGAAAGTCTTGCGATCCTGTGTGCTCAGAGACACCGTGTCCAGCGCCGGCTCCTCGAAACCACCACGCAGCACAGCCTGGAAGCATTCGGAGAAAAGCAGAGTGCTCCGTTGTGGATGTTAAAGGGTTGTGCGGGATCGTCTTCGCCGACGAGAACGGTGGCGAGTGCGTCGAACGCATCTCTGTGAGGACGAAATTAGCAGTTTCCCTTTCGCGGTCACACCGAAATATGGCCCGGAGTACCCATCATGGCTTTGGTGGAGACAACTAGTTTCCCCCCTCCCCTCACCTACGTCCTCTACTACCTTACCGGGCGCTTACAATGCTAGCATGATCCGATATGCACCTCACGCTCAAGATTTCTCCTCTCAAAGCTGTGCAATCGAATGATTTCCTCATATCGCGTAGGATCACCGCGCACCGCTTCAACCTCGCCCAGAGACCTTTGCGGCGTTTGCCTCGCTAGAGGGGCCCCGTCGATACGTGCCGGAAGATGCGGTCGCCATGCCATGCCGAGTGCAGTCACTTCGTTCGCTCAAGCACAAGGACGACAAAACCGGACGTCACCACGTTGTCCTGATCGCTATGACTGTGGGCTACGACGTTTGACAATTGTTAGGCACAAGTTTGACGTCGGTGTCTCATCTCCCGAGCTTTGGTGCATCTCTATATTCCTCTTATCCACGTGCTCTTCCGAAGCGGAGACCCCAAGCGGAGTACGTCTTTAGCGCGTGGAGCTGCACCTGCGACACGTGGGTTCGATCAGCCCTCACTTGCCCACACCTGGAAACGAACGCTTTCGGAAAGGACCAAACAATGAACAAACGCCGCCCGCGCGCATTTGAATCTCCCGTTTGGACGGCACGGCCGAGCATTGTGCTGCCGAATGACGGTGCCGGCCAACACTGGCCCGCAGTGCCCCGCAACAATAGCACACTTGACCCGTGCAGCTCGCTGTCGAGGAGGGGGACATTTAGCGAAGAAATGCGGCTCGAGCAATTTTTGAAAAGGTCTGTTTTTCGCAGACACCTTCAGCTTCCGCAATCTTCTCTTTTCAACCTTCAGTATCACGATGGTCTTCGCGTGGTATACCAGCAGAGCGGCTCTCACAGCTCAACTGCTAAGTGTGTGCTCGACAGCGTTCGCACAGCAGATTTATCTGGAGACAAATGGATCCACTCCACGTCCCCAATGCTCGGATCGCAGCAACACGGCCGAGCCGCAGTACACGTTCCAGCAATTCGCCTACAGCCTCACCTCGACTGTGCGATACGCCACCCCACGAGCTTCGCCGACGACCACAACCACTTATGCGGCCGCTCCGGAGCAACTTGCGTCTCTGATCCCGTCGCAATCGTATCGAACATGGGGCAAATGGCACCCCGAGTCGAATGCCACGGCCAGCGACAGCGGTGATCCGTACGGCGAGGCCGCCTGGACAGCACAGTGGCAAAGCGCCAATCCGCCAAACTTCACTGCAGAGACGTCCAGCGTCTTCAGCACTACCGTGGAGCCCACCGCCGTAGCCTCGGGCGAACTGGTGCTGCCTCCCAAGGACTATTTCGGCCCAGACGACTGCTACATCTTCCCGAGAGGCTTCAAGTTTGGCGTGGCCAGCTCTGCAAGTCAAATTGAGGGAGCGACAGCAGAGGAAGGCAAGTCGCCATCCCTGATGGACGTCCTCATCCAGGACAACAAGCCCAAAGCGTACGTCACCAACGAGCATTACTACAACTACAAACAAGACATCAGCCGCGTCGCCGCGATGGGCGTGAAGCACTTTTCTTTCAGCATCGCCTGGACGAGAATTCTTCCTTTTGCTCTGCCGGGCACGCCCGTCAACCAGGTAGCTATCGACCATTACAACGATGTCATCAACTACATCCTAGACCACGGAATGACCCCCGAGATCACGCTACTGCACTTTGACTCTCCAATGCAATTCTATGATTTCAACGTCACCGCCGCCCTTGCCCCTGCTGATTTCGGCCCCACGAACGGAGGCTACCAGAACGAAACCTTCGCCGACGCCTTTGTCAACTACGCCAAAGTGGTGATGACCCACTACGCCGATCGCGTGCCGACCTGGTACACATTCAACGAGCCCCTGCTCTACTCGACCAATGGCAAAGCCATCGACAGTGTCATCAAGTCCCACGCTCGCGTGGCGCACTTCTACCGAAAGGAGCTGAGGGGGACCGGTCGAATTGCTCTCAAGTTCAACAACAACTTTGGCGTGCCGCGCGACCCCACGAGTGATGCCGACGTGTACGCTGCAGACCACTTCAATACCATTCAATTGGGACCCTTCTGCAACCCGATCTACCTTGGCATCGACTACCCCGAATCCTACAAGATGACCATCGACGACTATGTTCCCTTGACCCAGGAAGACCTCGGGTACATCGGCGGAACAGCCGATTTCATCGGCATTGACCCCTACACGGCCACCGTCATCACGCCGCCGACGCTTGACTCGATCAGCAGCATTACAGAATGCGCAAGCAACTACTCTTCTCCATCGCGACCGTACTGCGTCAATGAAACCACAACGAACGTCTACGGCTGGAACATCGGCTACCGTTCCGAGTCGTACGTGTACATTACACCTACATACCTGCGTCTGTATCTCAATTACCTCTACAACACCTGGCGCGCTCCCGTCGCGTTGACAGAATTCGGCTTCCCCGTTTTCGGCGAAGCCGAAAAAGAAGACCTCTCCGACCAGCTGTTCGACACTCCTCGGAGCCAGTACTACCTCAGCTTCATGTCGGAGGTGCTGAAGGCGATTTGGGAGGATGGTGTTGAAGTAGCCGGAGCGTATGCGTGGTCTTTCGCCGACAACTGGGAATTCGGCGATTATGACCAGCATTTTGGCATCCAGACGGTAAATCGAACCACGCAGGAACGGAGGTACAAGAAGAGCTTCTTCGACTTCGTCGACTTTATGAACGCGAGGGGCGTGGACTAAGAACGCCTCCGCGATACTTATGTCCGGCGAGAGGATCTCGTACTAGGCGTGTCTATTAGGGGAAAGTCTACACGAAACTCGGACCGAAAGTAGCGGATCTCGTACGTGTTCAGATATACGACGATACTACTAAGTCCTCTTGTTTATAATGCTTGTTGCTAGCAAATCGGTATTGATTATACTTATACGGAAAACCGGACATCCCGGAGTTTGCCCGGTAGTACTCTAGATTTTTCTCGGCGGCGACTAGGTTTTTCTAGCCTCCTCTATATTTTTCGGGGCCTCTTTTAGGTTCGAATAAGCTAGGAAAACGTCGATCTAAGTGCAGAAAAATCGAGAACAAGTAAGAAAAAATAAAGAAAGGGAAAAATCCTAGATGTTTGCTCTATTAGAGGTTTTCTAGGGGGCTACGAAGTTTTCCTTAGCTAGCTCGAGATTTTCCCAAGGTCTATAGATATCTATAAGTCTAAGATAGATTAGAATAGTCGAGCAAACATCGAGGGCCTTCTAGAAAAATTAAGATATGTCTAAAAGTAGGGATTTAAGCCTCTTAGAGGTTTGCTAGTAGGCTATAACATAGCTAATAGTAAAGTAATGCAGACGGTAAAGTAAAGCATAGTTACGCGTTAGTCTTGCATTTATAATGCATTTTTTCTACGATTTCTTTTCTTTCTTCTTTTGTATTTATAGATCTCGCGCCGAAAGTACTTAAGGCTATTATCTTGTATCGAAATTGCGAGTATCTATCTATTTGCGCTATTGTGTTACAAACACGGGAAAAGGACCTACTAACCGGACACTCTCGCTAATCAAACGAGAGAAAGGCCTAACAAGTACGGCGGTCAACAACAAGTCCCTATAGTTATGTAACAAGGGTCGCCTAGATATAAGGCGAACTAGCTAGGCTAATTAGGACAAGGTCGACAGCGACCTCGTCGACCTAGACCTACAAGGCTATAGGCGAACTAATTGCTTAGCTCTGTCGCGAACCTGCTAGGACCGACTAGGTCGACTATAACCTCGTCGGCCTAGGTCGACAAGGCCGCTTGCGGTCCTATCGACCTAGGAGATTTCCTATAGTATATAGCGGACTAAGAAGACTCCCTTATAGATCTTCTTGTGTTCAACTTATGTTACAATCTTACTAAAAGGTTTCTAAGATTCCTCTTAGCTTCGTTTAACCCTCTAAGGTAATACTACTTGTCTATACTCTCCTCTTCCGCTACGAGCTCTAAACCCGCGAATCGAATACCTCGTATAAGATCCGCAACACTTTAAACACCCTCTAGGAAAGAGAGTTTAGTAGGCAAGTATAGCCCTATCCGAGAACCGCGACGCAAGCTCGATAAGTGCTTAGCACACTCCTAATACATCCTCGATAAAGGTTACAAAGCCGGATTACTTCTATAGCGGACATAACAAGCTCGATGATTGGATTAACTAGATAATGTTGTACTTCGTTCTCGAAGATATTAACAACGAGCAGAAGCTGTTGTTCTGTTGTGCGTAGCGTAGTGGAATCAATGTAGAATCAAGTTTAATAAATTGCTATTCGTTCTAGTTGGGGGGGCGGTCTCTTCTACCTACTCCCCCTACATATCCTCCGACAAGGATTAGGCCGCCTAACCGCGTGCAGCGTTTCGGGGCGCCAACCACCCTCGCAGCTAGCAAAATTTGGCCTACGCGCGCTAAAGGTCCGGTTTCTAGCCTCGCAAATCAATCTAAGCACCCGCTAACGTCAACCTTTAGTTACATAGCCCTTTCCCCTAAGTAGTCTATATA
>JAWXCT010000150.1:0-24642 GCA_034509035.1 Saxispiralis lemnorum
ATGATGTGTTGATGGGGAAGTGGTGGGCGGAGGATCATGCCATAAGGTGGATTGAGGGGCCGAGGGGGGAGGATGGGCTGTTGTTGGAAAGGAATGCTGGGCGTGGGGGAGAGGCACCGGGGAAGGGAAAGGATTTTTTGGTTGTGCAGGATGTGCAATCTATGGGCGAGAGCGAGGAGGTGCAGCGGGAGTCCAGCGAGACGCTGATGAAGGAGGGAAGGTTTGTGGTGGGGGGGAAGATGGTGATGGTGGAGGAGGCGTGGCCGTCAGCGGATCATACCAAGGTGTTGGTTCGGAGCGACTTTGTCAAGAATTGGCGGCATTCGGGGACGGGGAAGTATTGGATCTTTGACGTGGAGACGCAGCAGGGCGAGCCGCTGGATGCGAATGAGCCGGACGGGAGGATTCAGCTCGCCAAATGGGCGCCGAATGGTCAGCATGTCGTGTTTACGCGCGACAACGACATGTTCCTGCGGCATGTGAACAACGACGGTACGGTGACCCAGATCACAACGGATGGCGGCGCGGAGCTATTTTACGGTGTACCAGACTGGGTTTACGAGGAAGAAATCTTCCAGACGGAGTCCGCGACCTGGTGGTCAGGGGACGCAAACTACATCGCCTTCTTGCGCACGAACGAGAGCCAGGTGCCCGAGTTCCCTGTGCAGTACTACTTCAGCTGGCCTTCTGGGAAGGAGTTTTCCGAAGGAAAGCAGAACTATCCGGAGACAAGACTTATCAAGTACCCCAAAGCTGGCGCGCCGATGAGTGTCGTGAGCTTGCAGATTTATGATGTCAAGGGTCAGGAAGTGTTTACGGTCCCGATCAAAGACGATTTTGCAGACAACGATCGTCTCATCACAGAGGTCCTATGGGCTGGCGATACTGGGCAGCTGCTCATGAGGGAAACGAACCGCGAGAGCGATGTGCTAAAGACAGTTCTGATCGATGCGGATAACCGGGAGGGGCGAACCGTCCGCGAGAGAGACATCAAAGCGCTCGACGGTGGTTGGTTCGAGGCCTCGCAGACCACAGTCTTCATTCCCGCAGATCCGGAGAATGGTAGGCCGCACAATGGCTACATCGATACGGTGATCCATAATGGCTGTGATCATCTGGGCTACTTCCACCCGTTGGACAACCCAGAACCTTTCATGATCACTGAAGGCAGATGGGAAGTGGTTGAAGCTCCCTCTGCGATATCGTTGGAGAAGAACATTGTTTACTTTGTGGCCACCAAAGATGGCAGCACTCAGCGCCACATCTACACTGTTGACATGACGGTCGGTCCTAGCAGCATCAAGCCGGTCACAGACACGAGCGAGATTGGCTATTACGATGCGTCCTTCAGCACTTCCGGCTCTTACATGCTCCTCAAGAACGAGGGTCCAGGCATCCCCTGGCAGGCGGTCAAAGCTACCCCCACCAACCGTGGGTCGGCCCTCGACTTCACAATCGAAGAGAACGAACGTCTCGCAAACCTTTCTAGGTCCACCGAGTTGCCAAACGAAATATACCAGACCATCGACGTGGATGGGTTCGACCTGAACGTTGTGGAGCGCCGCCCGCCTCATTTCGATGAGAGGAAACAGTATCCGGTGCTCTTCTTCCTTTACAACGGCCCAGGCTTCCAGCACGTCAATCGCAAATTCGCTGTCGACTTCCAATCTTACGTCGCCTCAGCACTCGGCTACATCGTCGTGACCGTCGACGGCCGCGGCACGGGCTACATGGGCCGCAAGCACCGCTGCATCGTACGTGGCAACATCGGCCACTACGAGGCGCACGATCAGATTGCGGCAGCCAAGATGTGGGCCGCGAAAAAGTACGTCGACGCCGACCGCCTGGCCATCTGGGGCTGGAGCTACGGCGGCTTCATGACGCTCAAGACACTCGAGGTCGACGCGGGCCAGACGTTCAAATACGGCATGGCCGTCGCGCCTGTGACGGACTGGCGCTACTATGACAGCGTCTACACGGAGCGGTACATGCACACGCCGCAGCACAACCCGTCGGGATACGAGAATGCGACCATTTCAAACGTCACCGCGCTGGCGCAGAATGTGCGGTTCCTGGTGATGCACGGCGCGAGCGATGACAACGTGCATTTCCAGAATACGCTCTCGTTGCTGGACAAGCTGGACTTATTTGGCGTGATGAATTACGATATGCATGCGTTCCCGGACAGTGATCATGGCATCTTCTTCCATCACGCAAATCAGATTGTGTATCATAGTGAGTTTGCGGAGATATGGGCAAGGCGTTATGGGGAGTGAATGCTGACTTGACTTTGCAGAGCTAAGGGACTGGCTGGTGAATGCATTCAACGGCGAGTGGCTCAAGACGACAAACCCCCAACCGAAGGCGCTGAACGGGCGAAGTAGGAAGTGAGCGTCGTCCAAAATGAGCCTTGCGCAAGAACGCTCGATCACGCGGATCAGGGGTGAAGGCGAATCAGGTGTCGGCGCAAGGTCGCGCTTGCTGCACGGTCGCGCCTTTCCCGACTAACTCGCCTCACTTCAAAAAAACGCCCGCACTTGATCTTCTAGGGCATCGAAATCATCCGCCAATTTCCTCACATCTGGACGCGCCAATTGCGGACATAGCATCCTCCAAACAGCTAAAACCGCAGCGATGGCGCCCAAAAGACGAAAGAAGAAAGCCCAAAGCAGACGCGCTGCCAAACGAGTCAACATAGCGAAACCCTGCGACGGAGAAGCCCCGTCGTACCGCAGCTCACCCGCCAATCGCGATGAAACCACAGCAAAGGTCATCAGTACGGTGGAGCTGCTCGGGAACATCCTGCAACGTCTTTCGGCTCCGGATCTCCTGCTGCGCGAGCAGCTCGTCAACAGGACCTCCAAGAACGTCATCGACACTTCGCCTATAATGCAGCGCAATTTTCCGCCAATCTCATGTGTATGACGATGGGCATCTGCGACGCCAAAGTCACGACGTTGCACAAGGTCAGATTGCGACCGAATGGAAATGGGTTCAATTTTCGATTCGAGACTCCACCAAAGATATAGCTTAATGAACTCTGTGCGTCTGCTTCTCTCTGCGAGCTTCAGGTGCACTCGTCATCTATCGCTCTTGGTGCCGTCCACGTCGACTTTCATGGTCGGTGGAAGCGACTACGGTATTCTTCTTGCAATGCTGACGATAATCTGCGTGCCACAAAGCACCAAGAAGACATCTACAGTAAGAGTGGTCGCAGCATTGCGGTGGGGGACATCTTACATCTCGCACGAGAGATTTACAAATCCTGTGAGAGCTGCGATGGACCTCAGTTGATGGTCGCAGGTCTCACAGTCTTACCTGTGTACTGCTCTCGATCACGCGCCTTGCGACTCGTGGCTGTCGCGGCGGCAGAAGGGCTGCGGTCGTTTCGAGCAGAAATTGACATGGAAGACATGGGCCATTCAAGGCACTCTGCCGGAAGCACTCTTCCAGAAGGCGGATTGAAAGCGGGATTGGATGAAGTTGCAGTAATGGTCCGGATTTTTCAGCTGAAGCGCAGTACCGGCATTAACCTCTCCTCACACGACGGCCACTAAACTCCTCACATGCAACCTCCCGTCCACGCACAAACAATCTCAATGCGTCAAGACGCAACAGGTCTCCTCGCACTCTTCCTCGATCGACCTCCATTGCTGGAAGAAGGGGTCGATAAGAAGGGTTCGCTTCAGCACATCATCTTCGAATCAAGCGACTGCTGAACATCGAGCGTTTCGACGTTGGCTTGCCTACGTTGCAAATGAGCGCCCTACCGTAGAAATGGAACCAGATGTATGCAAACGAGTAACTTACACTGGTATCTCACACCTACTCTAACGCTTGAACCCCGGAACGCTATACCCCTTGAAAGATTCCCACACGCCCCTTTCCCCCCGTAGTACACAAGCTCACCGGCTGTCCTACTCTCCGAACACATTAAACGTCCTCATCGCTCTCGTCACCAAGCAGCTCCCCCTCGTCCGCATCCACCGCCGCGTAATCCCCCCTTCCCCTCTGGAAGCTACTCCGACTCGTAAACGGCCGCGAATACCCACCCCTCCCGCCTCTCCCCAGCCTCGTAGAAAGGGCACTCCACAGACTCCCCGCCAGCATCGGCAGCGCCGCCAGCACTGCCACAACGCCCGAGACCGCCATGACCGGGTAGCGCACCCACGGCGCATCACGGTCGAAAGCTCCATAGCCCAGACTCCCGCCTAACGGACCGTTATCCGTCCCCCCGAGCTGGATACGGCCGAATTTCGCCCCCCAGTTGCGCCAGACGTACCAGCCCACAGCCGCCGCGAACGCGAAGGGCACCGTGATGGCGAAGAACAGGCCCACGCCAGAGACGCCTCGATGCTTGCGGAATTCCTTCTCTTTGTTCGGACACGGGTGCACGGCAGAGGTGAGATCGAATTCGACGCCACCTTCACAAGTGGTGAGTGGGATGCGGCGATAGCCCGTGGTCTCGTAGTACTCGTAGGCGTCCGGGTCTTTACGACAGACTTCCTGAGGGTCGGCGGGCTCGAGACCCGGGACGAGTCTGCAGGAGCCGTCGGGCTGGCGCTCGAAGTTGTAATCGCACTCGAAGTCCTGGCGCGTGCAGGTGCAGTTCTGGGAGATGGCGTGGAGGTGCTGGACCTTGAGCTCGTCGCCGTTGAAGCAGTCGCGGTCGGGCCTCTTGCGGTGGTATTCGGCGACGTGGCCGAAGAGGCAGTTGTCGTCGCTGTTGGGGTGGGATGGGCTCCAGAGGTTGTAATCGCTCTTCCTGCTGGTGGGGTTCTCCTCGTCCAGCACGCACTGCCTCTCGCGCTCGGGCAGGCCGGAGAAATCTAGGTTGACTGTGACGATGTCTGAACCGATCTTGCCCCATAGTAGGAAGTTGAGGCTGGTGTCGGAAGGCACGGTCGTGATATCGTAGACCAACATTTCGTTCTTGGCAAATTGATAGGGATACCAATCGTAGCCCTCGCTTAGCGAGTAAAGGACGGTGTTGGTTGGCTCGTCTTCCTTGACGATCACAATGACGCTGCCTTGATCACCATACTCCCACATCCAATTACCAGGGGCAACCCCTCTCCAGGTGAGTCCGCCATCTCTGGTGACATAGGTGTCGGCATCCTTCTTGAAGCCAAGTTGGCTACCGACGTTGCCCGTGGCGATCATAAGACCAATCGCGCTCGCCGATGAGTACGTGTCTCGTGAGTCACGGCGTTCAGTGTAGCCGTGAATGTGCAGACCGCACCCCTCGTCGCCGGCGCTGCAATCGGGGCCTTTTCCTTCAGGCCAATTCTCAGCCATCGGCAGCGGCGACCAGTCCGCCCCGTCGTTGTGAGTGATGTATGTCCGAAGCTTCTTTGTAGCCCCGTTCACGACCTCTTTCGTGTTGACAACACGATTGATCACAGCAACACCTTCAAGTCCTTGCATCTTCTCAAAGTCAACGTATCCCTGGGTATTACGATTGACCTCTGAGACCGAGAGAACGTACGACGTGCCGTTCGAGTTTGACTTGACAATGCTGCCATATTCTTGATCCTCTTCGCCATTGATAGTGACGTGCAGAAAGATGGCATGAGTGCTCGAGTCAAGGACAGTGTATGCTTGCTGATGCGGCACCTCGAAATTGTGAGGGAACTTGGCGTCCGCAAGAGTCTTGCCGTCGATGCTGGTGTCAACCTGCAGACTTTGCTTTTCCTCGTCTTTGAAAGCAACAACGATATATTCGGCCATGGTGGCGAAGCTAATCACATTCTGCTTCTTCTCTTCTTTGTGCTCAAACCAGTCGTCGCTGCTCATCAATGAGAAGGACGTGCCCGAGTCTTCGCCCTGATGTTGTTCGCAATAGACGAGCTGGTCGCTGTCGGTAAGACCTTCCCGGTAAACAAACTCACATTTTCGAACCGAGCGCAGCAAAGTTTCCCAGTCGTCACCTCCCTTTCTGCTCACGTGCGCGACCGTTTGACAGTCGCCTTTCTTGCAATCCTTCCCTCCCAGCCAGATCAGCCAATCCTTCTGGACAGGATGAAAAGAGAGAGCGCGGCGGTCCTGCTTGGGAGCATCTGGAGCTTGGAAAGAGTGAATTTGCCGGCCAAAATCCTTTGAGTAGAAGACCTTTTTGCTCGGGGTCACCAGATAGACGTTGTCGTTGATGTACTCGTGCGGGTAGATGCCAATGACCTCTTCGTCTTTGACGATTCTTTCCCAGTGCTTGCCATGATCGTGAGTCAGCCACGCCTCTCTCCTGTTGGTCCGCATGATGACTGTCTCGTCGTCTCCGTGGTTGCTCCCTGTACGCTCAAGGTACATGTATTCCACAAACCCTTCGCCGGGGAACCTCGTGACTTCTGACGATATTTCTCCGCTTGTCACAGGCTTTTTGGTGTCCTTGCATGGTCGCTTCTTCGGCTCGTCCTTCACGACACCTCCCTTTTTGACGCAAGTGTTGCCGGGAATGAGGCTATAACCCGAGGAGCCCATGAAGGTGTCGTCTTCCTTTTTGCACGCATCTCTTGGTTGACGCACGGTGCCAGTGAGCACGCACTCGCCATCCTGCAACGAAAAGCCGTTCTCGTAGTCGCATTCGTAATCCGCGTCCATGCACTTACAATCTTCGGTCTTCGGAACCGGATCCTGAAACTCTTTGTTCACAAAGCACTCGGCGTTGGGCTTCCTCCTCCGATATCTTTGCGTGTGGCCCATGATGCACGTAGGCTCACCCTCCTCGTCGACACGGGCATACCACTTTTCGAAATCCTTGTCCTCGCATTCTCGTTCATGCAGGCCATTGAAATCGAGAGAATAGACCATGTTCTTCAGTTTGTGACCTCGTCCTTTCATGGCGATCATCACAAACTTCAAAGACGTTGAGTCGGGGACAGTCGTCAGCGTGATTGGCTGAACAGCGTCTTCGAGCTCAATGCTGTCCCAGTCTTTGCCGTGGTTGAGTGACCACCGGACCTTGTTCGTCTCGCCATCTTCCACCGCCACAAGAATCGAGCCCTGATCGCCAAACTCATACAGATGCGGGTTGTTCCTTGCCTTTCTCCAAGTCAAGCCCGCATTGTCCGAGACGAAGAGATCGCCTTCGGTGTACGGACGGAGTGTCTTGCCAGTGTTTCCAACGCCCATGACAATGCCAGGCGCTGGGCTGGAGAAGACACGTCCTACGTTCCGCTGCTGCGTCATGGAGTGCACATGCAAGTCCTTGTCGTCTCCGGTTTTCATTGACTGCCACGTTCTACCATCGTCGAACGAAATTTTTGACTTGATCTTCTTATTTTCGCCAAAGAGACTCCTCTCAACTTCCTTCCAATTGTCGACGGTGTTGACTATTAAAATACCCTGAATGTTCTGAATCTTCTCAAAGTCAACAAAGCCGTCCTTGTCGCGGTTTGTGTGCTCGATGTTCTTGGAAAAGAACGTTCCATTGCTGTTGCTCGTGAGCAGCGTACCCATGGCGATTTCGTCTCGAGTGGTCAATACATCGACCCGCATGCTGTAGTTCGAGCTCTCCACGAGCGTGTAAGCGTCCTCCTCGAGCTTGTGATCGCCAAACTCGGCGCGATGCCACTCAAATCCATCGTCTGTCACGTACATGGCCAGCTCCTTCGTTCCTTTGCTTTGCGCGACTGCAACGATGTACGACTGGACTGGCGCTAATTTTGAGACACCGGAGACCGTCCTGCCCTTGTTCATGGTCGGCTCTTTTGAAGACTCGAAAAAGTCACTCGAGCTCAAGAGCTTGTAATCCGTAAGATCCACTACGATGCAGAGGATCTGTTTGCGATCCAAATCTTCATCGCCGGTGGTGAACATCTTCGTTGACTTCGCCCATTGACAAGACATCGCATTATCCCGCAGCAACTTAGGCCCAGTATCGAAGCCGTCCGTTGTGTAGTATACCTTCTCTTGACATCTCGAGTCGCCGCAGTCTACGGCGTGAAACAGCAAGCGCTTGGAATCCGTTGCATGGAACGCGATCGACGGCTTGAGCAGCGTCGGCGGATCCGGGCACTTGAAGGCCATCCATGATTTGCCCTGATCATACGTGATCCAGTGCTTCTTCCCAGTACCTATCACCACGGCCACTTGGTTGTCGTATGGATGCTGCAGTACGTCGAGGGTTTGGCCCTCCTCCACGTCTTTGAGCTTCGACCATTTGACGCCAGCGTCTTCGGATCGATAGGTGGTTCCAACGTTCGCTTCGGTGAGGAGCACGACATCGCTGTCATCGAAATAGAAGAGGTTCGTTGGGAAGTGCTCGAATTCGGTCTCTTTGATCTCGGGTTTGTCCTTCTTTCCTAGGACACCGATAGAGAGGCCCAAGAGGAGGTGGACGAGAAAGATCCACTCCCGGTGCATTCTCAAGCTATTCAAGACGACGAGACGCGCTGTGGATAAATGCTGACATGGAGCGCCAACGTGAAAGGACACCTTGAAGTTATTAGCTGGGAGCTTGTTTTCAGTTGCTGGCAGCTGCGACGCGGATGACGCCAGCCGCGGCGTCGCGACGATCCCCTTTTACTTGAGCTAAGCACGTGATGCGTTTCCAGGATCACTTCCGCGGCGAAACCTCACTTTTTTGATCTTAGTTGTTCACATTGCACTCGATCAGAGAATAACGACAGTTGTGGTGTTGGGTCTGTACACCTGCCAGTTGCATGAAATATCGCGGGTGCTGCAGATTCACGGCATTCCCAATCCGTCAAGCTCATGGGACCAAGGGACACAAACCGTGAGACAAGTGGAACATTGTATAGAAAGGGACAACATGCGATGGTCTATAACACACATTGGCAGTACAAATATTTCATACATAAGCAGATCTGCCATGGACGCTTCCTTCGCATTCAGTCCACATCACAACTTCAGTCCAGTTCGGCCTCGCCCTCAATCTCGTCCACCCCTCTAACCTTCAGCTCTTTGATCTTCAGTACCGTGTACTTGTGCTTGCTCTTGACCTTCTTCACCCTTCTCTGTCTTCTCTTCGTCTTCTCCTTTACCCGCATCGGCTCGCTGTCAACGCTCATAACCACTGCCCTACACACAAACAGCCTGTCGTCCAAGTACGCATGCTTTCCTTTCGCAATGTGAGGGATGAAATGCGGCGCATGCACAACATGCTGGTTGCCAACTACCCCAGACGCGGCCGAGTCTGCCGAGGGGTCCGGCATCACGCGCGAGTGGCTCGCTCGCTGGCTTGTCGTCGGATCGAGCACATTCGTAGTATCAGTCGTCGGGCTCTTCAGCTTTGGCCCTGGCGCGGCAGCCTTCAAAGTGTAGTCTCTGCTGCCAATGTTGACTGCGCGATCCAGCCGAAGGACATCACCCGGCTCAGCACCGTGCATCAGGAACGGCAGCTTGAGCGTGTCACCTTGAGTGATAAGGTACGGTTTGCCATGTATGTGGATCGTGATGTACTGAGGCGATTGATTTCTCAAAAGAGGGAGGAGTTCACGGACGCTGGAGGAGAGCTGGAGGGAAGTTGTGCCGCTGGAGGAGGGAGAGGAGGGCGACGGAAGCGGTGGGGCGCCTTTGCTGCGCTTGGGACTTGCACTCTTCGGTTTAATGTCTGCCGGGTCTTTCGCTTCGAGATGGGTGCCTCTGCCAGATGCGGGCTGTTTGCTCGGGTTCGTTGGTGCAATGGGTCCGCTAGTAGACTCTGTCGAGTGCGAGACGGTCGCGAAGCTTGCGGCCCAAGGCAGCAGGAATGTCGGCGGCAGTGACCATCGCGTGTCCAGCAACGCTCGCTTGACGTTTCGTGAAAGCATTGTGCCTGTCAACTTCGCGGGTGTGATGCGAACGCCGAGTGATGGTGTTGCCCGACGGAGCGAGGGTAGGGAGAATCTAGGGCGGATCGGCCGACCTTCCACATCCGAAACACCGCCAAGATTTCGCCCTCATGCAATTCTCCGCCACTTCTTGTCGTCCTCAACTTCTTCTTTACCAAGGATACCCGTCAAATCAAACCAACTCTCAAACCGCCAACATGCCTCAGAACGAGCATATCGAGCGCTTTCAAAAGCAGCACGGGAAGCGCCTCGACCACGAAGAGCGCACCCGGAAGCGCGCCGCTCGCGAGTCCCACCATGCCTCGGAGAAGGCCCAGAACCTGCGCGGCCTGAAGGCCAAGCTGCACCAGCAGAAGCGCCGCAAGGAGAAGATCCAGATGAAGAAGGCCATCAAACAGCAGGAGGAGAAGAATGTCAAATCGTCGGAGCCTTCGGAACCCTCATCCACACCTTTGCCGCCATACCTGCTTGACCGCTCAAATACCAGCAATGCGAAAGCTCTCAGCTCGGCGATCAAGAACAAGCGCGCGGAGAAGGCGGCAAAGTTCTCGGTGCCTCTGCCGAAGGTCAAGGGAATCAGTGAGGAGGAGATGTTCAAGGTGGTGAAGACTGGCAAGAAGACGGCGAAGAAGAGCTGGAAGCGCATGATCACTAAGCCGACGTTCGTTGGACCCGACTTCACGAGGCGACCTGTCAAGTACGAGCGCTTCATTCGGCCAATGGGGCTGCGCTACAAGAAGGCGAATGTCACGCATCCCGAGCTGGGTGTGACGGTGCAGCTGCCGATCATCAGTGTCAAGAAGAACCCGCAAAATCCGATGTACACACAGCTGGGTGTTTTGACTAAGGGCACAATCATTGAGGTCAACGTGAGCGAGCTGGGGCTGGTCACCGCGGGAGGAAAGGTCGTTTGGGGGCGGTGGGCGCAGGTCACGAACAACTGCGAGAACGATGGGTGTGTGAACGCCGTACTGCTGGTTTGAGGTAGACCTGCAGAACCATTGATTGGCGCACACGCTTTCTGCACCTTGCTACCTCACCGGCGCGATTCATCCGATAGACGCCGTTAAGACGCCCATCCTTACTGCGCAGACGGGGAACTCGAGAACGACAATCAGATGGACCTATTGGGCTCCTGATATCCACCACACTTTGCGCCAGATGCCCAAGAACCTTGCTTCTTCTGCGTTGGACCCCTTATCCCAGGAGCTGTGTCCTGTAGGGCTTCCGGCGGATTTGGTATTGTGGGGAGGTTAGGGGAAGATCAGACTTTCTGAGCACCCGTCAAGGAAAGACGTATGAGAGAAAGTGGAGGGCGGGTGAAGCGTCAAAATCCTAGGATGGCGCTACAAACACATGACGACTCAATCGGATCCTGCATTGTGCGATTCGGGAGCGCTTCGAGTCGAGCGAAAGCAGTATCGAGTAAGATTAATAATGAAAAGAATGAAAAGGTTCTTTCAAGTACCCGCCTCAACTGTTGCCGTGTTCCTTCTTCTTGCCACGACACATATCGACCAGTGGCACGTTCAGCAGGCCAAATAAGGTTCCTTCGACACCGACGTCGACTCGCCACGGGTTCAATGAAGATGATCGGTTTATTGTTCACAACGCTAGGTGCAGGATGGGTTCTCAGAAAAGGATTCGCCCTCCCTGTCGAGGGATTTGCATGCTGCGATGTCCGGCTCTCGCACCGCTTCCCGGATTCGGGAGGAATCACTATCGATATTAGCATCCCCTGCCGGTGGACCACGAACATCTTGGAGCTCACTGCGGCGCTACCACCATTCTGAGGCCGCCGCTTTAGTATGTTGAGTTGCGGTGCGTCTGCGCCCCTCCTCACGACCTGGCTTTTGAGACCGCTTGCGCTACATGTCTTAAGACGCCCCTAGCACTCCGTGCTGGCGCCCTCCTGTTTGTGGTTCACGGAGCCGCGTAAACGATATTCACCCACCCTCTCCGAGGCTCTCTTTCGTGCGCCTCCATCATAGGCCGCGTGCGCGCGTCACGCATGTCGCCCATCGTGGGGATATAATGCTGTCCAGGGCCATACAGCCGTCGCGCCAAATTTAACAGGGAGCGGAAAACCGACGTGCGTTGCCCGGCAGTGGGGTTCAATCTCCCCTGGATGAAGTGAGGACTTTTTCACGGAAGGGGATGCTGAGCTTCTAAACCTGCGAGAAAGTGTTGAAAAAACCCGTTGTAGAGCCTGGCAAGTGTATGTTTTCAAGCCGCAGTGTTAATTCTGGCTCCGAGTGGAGGGCACACATCTTCCGCTTTGTGGTGGCCGAGTGCAGAGTTGCGGAGAAAGACTGCTTGCTCACTTGCTGCATTTGAAGGAAGGTCCTGTTGGTAAGATAAAGGAATATCATGTCCGCTAGCTCAGAGATTGCGAACTTTTGCGCGATCGCGCGGGCAGTGTTCTCATCCTTCACGGTTGCTTCGATGGTGCAACGGGGTTAGAGCACACGCTCGAGGACTTTGGACTTGCGCTTGAAGGTCTTCAGATTGGTTCTGAGGGTTTGCAGGTGATGGAACATTGCCTTATCCTGGACGGGCGTGGGGCCGAGGCGGCGGAGCAGCTTCTTGTAGTGGCGCTTGACAACCCTTAAGTCTTGCTGAACCTTGAGTATGGCGGCGAAGGCTTCGTGAGCCGCCTTCTTGCAGATTTTTCTGCTTGCCATCGCGATAATGCCTAAGCAAAGTGAAGCATTGAGTATGAGTTTAAGGAGCAGTGTTGTTGCTGAAAGATCGAATTTTTCGAATGGAGTCACTGAGCCGCTTGCTCGGCTTGAAAAAATATCGGCTCTCGTCTATGCGACCGAAAGAGACAAGTACGTGCTCAAGAAGTGGGAAAGAAGTGAAGCCGAAGTGAGCGACAGTCGGGAGGCTGATCTGCTTTTCAGGGCTCGAGACGGGCGGAAAATGATCTGCTCTGAAACAAATCGCGGTGATGTCCAGAGCGCCGGCAACTCCAACCAACCCCAGACAACCCTAGTCCATGAGTCCCGAAATGAAGTACACCTCACCGTCGGTCGGTCTTGAGCTGTGTCCGAGGATTCCACGATATCCACGTCCACATCTGTAATATAGTACACATTCCTGTGAAGGTACGCGATATGGCTGGCGTATCTGGCGTCTTTGGAGTCCGTCGGGTCTGGTGCGGCCGCAAGCTAGCATCCTAGATCGAGAGTCAGCTTTTCCATCGAGCGACGGCAATCGGGTCGTGCATGCGAAGCGAACGTGGTCTCTATCGGAATGGCAAGAGCCACGATCCTGGGAGGGAACTTCGACTGCACACGGGATCTCCTGCTTAGGTAGCTGAAATTCATTCCTTTCCCTTGAAAACACTTGTCCCTACCTCATTTCCCATAAAAGTATGTCTCAGCTTCTACGGTTCGCCATCCCCATGTGAGACTCGGCCTGCTGCTGCTGTGACGTTGCAATGTCACACTATTATGAAGACTAAACATGACCTTGCATCCTTTAGCGGAATCAGAAATGCGCGTGTCTTTGACTCGAAGAGCTTGAGCAGTCGTGGCTCTCAGTGGGCAGTGTTCGACCCAACAAGGAGAGCTGATCTCCATGCATCCTAGCGCGCTCAAGGTGTCCGAGGCTCTCGAGGAAGATCGTGTAGAGGTTGCTATGAAGGATCTTATGCTGCGATACTTGTAAAGACTTTCGGCGAGAGTGCGTCCTAGGATGGGGGGTTTTGATGCTCTGATGTAGATAGAGAGTATGTTGAGGATCTTCTCATCTCCTTGTCAATAGAAATCAACGAGTCCAGCGTCCCCTAGTGTTGCCGACTGTACCTCGTCCCCAGGTGTCAAGCGCTGTACACCAAGGGCAGCTTCCCGATTCGGAGCTCGACATCGACTTCAGTTCGAATGTTTCCAGCACGTGCCCAGCTCAGCCTCGCACAAACGAGAAACTCTTCCGTCACGGGCCGAGCTAGCCCCTGAAACCACCATTCAGTTTCCTCGAGCTTCCAAACTTCTCACAACCCCCTGCACCTCCTACCCACGATACCCACAACAAAGCTCCTGCACAGCTCGACCAGCACCACCATGGCGGACAACGTAGCGCTCGAGGAAGCGGCCCGCCACGCCCAAGTCGCCCGTCCCAAACTGCTTAAGAACCATCAAGACGTCAAAGAGACCTACGAGAAGCTCCTCCGCCTCCTGGGCCCCGCGCTCGCCAAAGACAAAGACACCAAGCGCCATCTCAAGGACATCGACCGCTCCCGTGAGACGCTCGAGAGCGCCTTCGAACGCTTCACGACCTCGTCGAGCGCCACGATCCGCCGGCTCGAGTCGCAAATCGAGACCGCACGCGCGAGCAAGGCCGCGCGCACCCAGCGCGCCATCACAAAGACGTTCCCCATCCCCGAACTGCTCGAGATGATTCTCCAGCAACTCCCGAACGAAAGCCTGCTCAAAGCAAAGCGGGTGAGCAAGCAGTTCCTCTCCGCCATCGACGCCTCGTCCGGCCTCGAGCAGAAGATGCGCGACCCCATCTCGCCCACAGAGGTCGCGCTGCACGGGAGCCGGGACTTCCCGCTCCTTGCGCACTTCCACGTGTCCCTGAGCGACGACTATCCGCGCGAGAAGGGCTTCACCATCAGCATCGACGGGGCCCTGCCGATGCCCCCCGAGTGCATGAACCCCCGCTTCCGCGCCTTCGTCCTGTGCGTGCAGCCCAGCGCGCTGCTCAAGTGTCCGGCGTGCGACGTCAAGCAGCACTTCCTGTGGCGCGGCGACATCACGGTCGATACGGTGCTGCGCGAGCGCGCGCAGCACGTGCAGAACCGGCATCGGGAGTGTCGTGGCGTCCTGACACGACGGACCCGCATCTGGTGATGTTCGATATCCCGGGGGGTTGCCAGAGGAGGGCGAAGCACGCCGCTCAAGGCTTCAACGACAGGTTGAGGGAGCGCATGGATCCCCTGTGGTGAATCGAGCCGCAGGTTGGCGTGGTCGGGGCGGGATGAGCGTCCTATACTCTTGCAAGTAGAGCCGCGGCATGGCGGCGCTTGAGATCGAGAGTCTCACAGCAGGGCCTAGGTGTGCGAGATCGATGTTGTTACAGATGAATAACGTTAGCGCCGAGCGCGCAAAGCATCAGGGCTGTCTGTTAGAAAAGCTAGATACACCGCCGAAACGCGGACGAGGCTTGGGAGGCCTCTCTACGGCAGACGACCAGTCAGTGAGGTAGCAATCGAAACTTTTTCCTCATCAAAGATCTTTGTCCCAACCGTTTACAAAGGCACTTCCACAAGCGGCACATGCTCACCCTTTCATCAAGTTCAACCACGTGGGCCCGCCCTTGCATCAGGCCAATCTCTCGTGAGTCCACTGCATTCTTTCATCACCAGCCTTGCGTGAGCCTGCCGTTCCGGAGCGCGTGATTCCATTTGCCGGGCTTGCCAAAAGACTTGACGCAACGAGCAGACACCTGTCTACGCCGGCCGCCTCGAAATTCGGCACAAGCCGGAATGAGCCCCAAACAAAGATCCCACACAAGACGCGAGCCAGGTAGACGAGACGACGTGAAGTGAGGTGGCCACGCCCTCTTGCGACTCTCGCGGGGCGGGAGGGTACTTCCACTAGCTCCCGGATTCCACTAGCCAATGAGTAGCGGCGCTGGATATACCGGGGCTCTGGGTCCAACAGGTCATCCCCTAAAATATGAAGGGACGAGATTGTTCATTGGAACCGACTGAAAGGCACATGTTCTTGTATTCGTGGGCTATAGTAGGAAACGGATACAGCCGGGTAGCAAGTCGTCCACGCCAAACATAAGACGTAAACGCTTCCTAGTTGTGGCCTTCTCAAAAACAGAACATCGACTCACCAGGGTGGACGAGACTCCTTGTCCTCATGGAACATGTTTATGTGCAGATGTGGATTCAACATTACTACCTTCACCCATGGCCACCATCACGCACAACACACCATCTCTTCTGCCACCGACTTTCCCCCCTCTGATTACTTCGAAACAAGCGCAGCCCACCCAACCCGTTCCGCCCCCAGGCATTGCCGTTCCATTGCTCCATCGCTCGCTCCCCATTCGCGATTGCGCGCCAGCTGTGGGGCTCCCAAAAAACCTCTATGATATCGACAACAAGGCTTTGCGGAGAAATCGCATAAATCAAAATCGAAAATGCACATTCTCGAGTGTGCGGTTTGCCGCCGCGTGCTTCCTGCTCTCGTCTGCTTCGGTTGTGTATCGGGGGCGTGTGTGTATGCAGAGCGGGGAGATCTCCTTGAGCCTTCGCGCCCTTCGTGTCTTTTGTGGTAAGTTGCGAGGGTGTCACGGAGCCGTATCGCCATATCGTCATCACCAGCCGCTCCCTCATCCACGCATATCTCATACCCCCAAACCCCAGGACCACTTTCTACCTGTCCATCATCCCTCAAACCAATCTTCATCTGGCCCGTCCCCACTCAACCTCAACTCCATCCCACATTCCAAATGACATGCCCAATATCCTTCATCGTATTAAACGTGTCACTGACCCGCCCAAACAGTCCCTCGGCGACAATGTCGTCTTCGTCCTCGCCGTACGGCATGAACATGCCGCTTTCGGTGCGGCGCATGCCCTCGAGGCCGACGATCTCGGCGTCGCCAGCTGAGGCCATGTCGGTCCAGCTTGAGGTGCGGGAAGAGGGGGACATAGGGGGCGCAAGACCCGAGGAGGAAGAAGGGGTGGAGGTGGGGGAGGTGGGGGGCGAGGTTGGGGGGCGAGCGCCGAAGGTGAAGGTTGAGGCGGACGACGAGGTGGAGTCGGAGTGTGGGGGGAAGGTAGGTGTGGTGGCGGTGGGAAGGAGGAAGTTGCGCGAGGGCGTGCTGGGACGGAGGGTTTCCTGCGACGCCGAGGGGGAGAGCCGAGGTTTGGCGGCGGTGTTGAAGGTCCAGTCCTTGGCGCCGAAGGTATGGTGCTGAGACTGCTCGGGGAGGTCGGGAGAGTCGGTGCGGTATTTGAGCGTCGTGCTGGGGATGGTCTCGATCATGCGGCTGTTGCTCAAGGAGTGGTTGTTGCGATAGAGGCCGCTGCCCTTGCGCGGGGCATTCGGTAGGCTTTTGGGCTTCATCATGACGAGTCCGCCGTCGCTTTCGCTGCTTTCGCCGCTCGAGTCAGAGAGAGAGCTGTCGGGCATGTCGTGCTCCGCTTCGTCTGCCCAGTAGCCCTCGTCATCTTCCGGTTCGTCTTTGCACTCCACGGCGATGCACTGCTCGACCTTTTCGTCGAAGCGGATGTGGCGGTCTTTATTAGAGCCGCCGTGCGGGGTGGCACTGTTAGAGGTGCTTTCTTTGGACGAAAAGTAGTCGATGGGATCTCTGCTTGATTGCGACGAGTGGTCCGCGGATGAGCCGAGAGTGAAGGCGGAGTTGACTCTTCTCGGCGTGGTCTTTTGCGCCTGCACAGACGCGGCAGCCTGCTTGACGAGGGATGATGATGATAGTGATTTTTGGAGCAGAACTTCCGACATGCTCCGCTTCTTCAAGATGGGCTTCTTGTCGACGAATGAGGCGCTTTTCGAGATTTGTGACACGGGTTCCGAGGTGTTTGTGATCGGTCTCGTTTGTGCCTGCTGCAGAGGCCCATATAGCCAGGTGCAATCCGATTCCTTGAGCCTGCAGTAGGACTTGGTCAGTATGTTGTCCAGCTGTACGTGTGTAACGTCAAAGCTTACCAATTAAGCTTTTCAGCAGGGATTGTCCCCAACTTTTGCTTCGACTTGATCCAGGTCCTCCACGATGCATTCTCTAACCGCGACCTCTGCCCGTACACGCTGCGCTGCGACACGATATGTCTCCACGACGACCAAATGTCTTCTTCCCGCCAGTCGTGGTTGAGGTAGTCGACATGCTGCTCAGGCTGGTACTTCACGGCGGTGTCGTCGGACACGACCGGGGTGGGAAGCGGGGAACAGGAGCGTGTGCTGTCTGTGGTCGTAGAGATCTCCGGGGCGTCGCTGCTATCCTCCTCGGTAGCTATTGGCGCCGGCTTCGAGTCTTCCTCTTTGTCAGCAGAGAGTGAGAGGCTACCGTAGTCGGGGAACTGGAAGTCGTCGGCGCAGTCGGCCCTGTCGTCGTGGAAGGACAGGCCGCTGCTGATGGGGGAGGAAGTGAAGGAGGAAGTCGAACTGAACATGTCGGTCGATGATGTTGGTGAGGAGTCGTGTGATGATAGCGGTGGTGAGCGGGGTACGGTCTCATGGTGTTCGGCGGCAATTGGAGAGGATCGCTTTGGACTCGAGGACAGCGAAGGCGGTGACGTCCCGAGTAATGAGGACGAAGGGGGGGATTGGCGCAGCAGCGGGCTGCTGACGGGATGAGGGCGCAACGGCGCTTGCGTAGCCGCGGACATTCCGTCGCTTGAAGCTGGAATGAAGAATCAAGCGAAGAATGCGGTGTGTCGAGGCAGGAGGCTTGCACCAGCGAAGGCAAGATCCGAGGTGTCACAGGAGAGTGGGAATCGCGGTCGTCGCGGTCGTCATGGCGGAGGTGTTATTCGAACAGTCAATCAAGTCGAGGAGGAGGAATGTCTTGGAGGGCTTGGAGAGAGGGAAGGAGAGAAATGTGCGCGGCGGTGGCACGGTGGGCTTGTCGGACGGGATCGATTGCGAGGCGCGGCGGGCGTCAGTTAGGATCGCAAACGAGAATTGACAGGGACCAGGCGGCGACTAAGGTTCGGGGAACCCCAGGCGACCTCGTAGTAGCTCGCGCGGTGAAGGCAAATGGTGGCGATGGGCTGCCGCGGGGTGCGGAGAGTTGGCCGGGGTGAGATTGGGGGATGGCGGAGAGCAGGAGGGGGTCGGCGCGCGTGTGGTGACACGGCAGCTGGCGTCAGCGTGCGCCGCACCTCTTTCCCCGCGCGGTGTCGTCGACGTTGCTATCTCGAGGGGCAGCAGATGCGCAAGCGATGCGTCGAGGGCCGCAGCAGTATTGTCGTGGCAGAGGCGAGGGGAGAGAGGGAGCGGGTGGATTGGGGTGAAGGACGGTTGAGGGCGGCAGACGCAGGGCGGGTGAAAATTGGCGTGGGAGAGCGGGAAGGCGGGGGGAGGGCGGGTCCTTTCTGGATGTGTGGAGAAGAGGAGGGTCGATCGCGGACGCGAGTCTGGGGCTCCCACCAAGCCAATCGATCACATCCTGGCGTCTCCGCCGCCAACGTTCGTCGTCTGTGGGGAGTAGAACCGCGAGGAGCATGCAATATTGTCGTGTTGCTTCAGAAAGAAACCCCCCGCGCTTTCATCGTCTTTCAAGTCGTGAGAGTCCGACCTTCGGCAAGTTGAAGCCGGCTTGTCCGCTACTCCACAACAAGCATATCTGCGGAATTCCTGCCACGTACAAGTATGCTCGAAGATATTCCAGCCCTGTTGACGTGACCGTCTTCTCCGTCTTGACCGTTTCCTTTGGCAACCAAGCTTCGGCTGTGGGAGCAGCCAATCTTATCGTAGCTCCTCGCGCAGCTCGAGCTTTGAAAGCCACATGGCCAATGGGTGAAGCCACACGGACGACAGCAGCACAGGCAGGATAGGGCACAACAGGGCAAGTACCTAGGTACAGGTACGCTGTCCGGAGTCCAGGGCCTTCCACAGCTTCTGGCCCAGTCGAGGCCGCGTGGTTTGCCTAGTAGACTGCTGGCTTGCCGGCTCAACTCGCGACTCGCATTCTTGGCAGCCTGCTCACCTCTCACCATGGCCACCCTCGACTCTGGGCCTTTCGGGATGGAAGTCTGCACAACCTCCCCGCCAGCACAAGTCTGCTATCAACCGCCCGGGTCTTTTGTCCGACGACAGCGCCGTGTACAGGCTGCTATCCGTAGCGCAAAACTCGATGCTGTATGCACCGACGCGTAACAGCCCTTTCCGGCCGCATCCTCCACCAGCACGCTATCAGATCCTCTTGAAGTTTGGCAGCCCCGCCGTCCCGACCTCATCCGTCTTGGACCCGTCGCGAATCTCTTCGGCCCTTCACCGCGTTCCGGCCCAGATGGCCATGTAGTCCAGCCTCCTTTGGCATTATTATCTGCTACTGCTGCCCTGGAAGCGAGCGGCTGCTCCGAGAATTTATGTATGGGGCGACCTCACCTGCAGCAGGCGAACAAGGCGCCCTAAGCCCGGGGCCGGATAGGCAAGATGCCTTGCATGTACCCACGCACGTGCGCCCTCCGACAACGCACCTCCACCCTCAACGTCGCGACCTCGATGCAAACTTGCTTCATCCGCATATACGAACGCCTCGCCTGCGCCCGGGAGACGCCGCCGAAGCAAGCCATGCAGCACACTTTCTGAACCAACCACAGGCCCATGTCTCCACGTCGCTACGTCTTATAACCGACGGGCGTTGCACGCCGGTCCTTTATCGCGACGAACATGTAAAGCACGTCGGTCACCGCAGCGCCAACGCAAGACATCCGGATTGCCTGCCTCGGATCTTCTAGTGCGGATCACCCGGCCGGCGTCGCGACCCTTCCGCGCATGAATGCGAAAGGGCGCCTGGCCTGCGGCATGCGGCGATGGTGGTGGGTCGCTTCCATCAATGTGCTGCGTCGATCCACCAATGGACATATCACCGCGTCGAGTCGCCCAAGGTTGATGTGAGCTTCCCCAGCTCGTCAATGGGTCACGCCAAAATGCCTCCTTCATGCCTTCCGTCGTACCCGGAGCGCCTCCCGGAACACAACGCGAGCCCTACACCTGCTGCAGAACCGTCTCCGAACACCAGAGGAGACAGCATGACAGCTCTCCGCCGTGGCTTACGAGTACAGCGCGACGCGGCCGGCTATCAGGCTCCTAGCGAGCCATGTCGGGCATTGTCGGCGGTATGCGGTGCTGCATGTACCCTCGCAACGAGGGACACACATGGATGTGACTTAAGAGCTTCCGTTTGCGTGCGAGACACTTGCTATCCGTTGCCGCGTCTCCGACTCGAATGCCTGGAGCTCAGGAAGGGGCTCAAAGGATCGGCCTTGCTGAATGCACGCAGCGAGCTCCTTGTTTGCGTTATCGGCTGGCTGGTCGAAATGGGTTGACCCCGCCCGTCCGCCTTTCCGCTTGGGATGTGCCAACGGTCGGGGAGTTTTTTTGTTGCATCTCTGAGTGGCCCTCGGCTCTTGGGTTGTTCTGTGCTGCGCGATTGCTGCTTCTCAAGGAGTATGGCCCACGCTTGCATTGACTTGTTTCGGGGCGACTGTAGCGGTTGCGTGAACTGGCTTCACCATGGGAGGCATGGAGAGGGGCTGAAGCCCGATTGCGCTTCTCATGTCTCCTCAAGAGGAGCGCAACGCAATCGGAGGGTTTGCATCACCCTCTTGGCCCACCTCTAGGAACAAAACACAAAAGTACCAGACCTCACGCGATTGCTCCGACAGACACATTCAATAGCACGCCCATGCCCTTGTTACCCCGCTGCAGACCAGGTGCTATACAACACACTCTCCATGGCGTGTTTCAACGCATGGGCCCATGCCTGCCGGCATCTCGCTCTCATGGACCTCGGGGCTCAAAGGTCCCCCTCCCTCAGTCTCAGGCACCTCACAGGCAAGGCCGGGGAGCTCACACGGTGCACCTTGCTTCTACGTAACGTACACGTCGACTACAGGTTGCCCATCCGTCTCCGCAGCTTTGTGGCCGCTGGTCTGTTGCACGGATGCACAAGCAGAACAGTTGTCCGCTGTCAGCAATGTGACGGCGAATGTATCGGTTCGAAGGTATCGAGAGAGTCTTCTGCAAGTCATCGAGGGGACATTGTCATGGTATAAGTTGATCTGCTCATTTTTTTCTGTTTCTAACCAATCGCTCTGTCTGCTGTCGCTACTTCTAAACTTCATTCCGGTGTTTCGATTAATGCAAAAGTAGTTGGGGCTACGCACCCCAATCGAAGGAATTTTGCATGGAATCGCGGGTGTGCAAATTTGAGTCCAGGCGCGACTCGCGAAGAAGATCAGACAGAGAGGGAGGAATGAGGGGAAAGGGTATTGAGTGAAAATTGATTTGTGGTCCCCCTCGAGCTCTAATGTCGCCGTAACTCTTCACAGACCCAGACGCCACGACACCCTGATTCCCAACACAAGGTGAGTAGTCTCCTCCCGTTGCACGCCGCGGCTAACCGTGATCCCCAGCGTGCACCGTTGCCTTGCTCCCAAGCGGAAGGCGCTAGATATCCTCGGCACTCACAACAAGAGTGATGCTGCGCGGCGCCGCTCCAGCATCGTGCATCCACGCAAAATGGGCTGCGCGCTCGTGCATCACGTCGCCCAATGTGATGCCGGACGTCACCCGGAAGCGATCCCTCGAGATTTAAAACTGCAGCTAGAGCGGGAGAGATATCCCGAGACGACTCGCGGGTCGGAGACCTGAAGAGCGCGGCAGCGGACTCCTAAAATCTGGAGGTCGACGGGCTAGGTATTGATGAAGAGGGCTGAAGTCAAGAAAGTGCGGAAACGGAGAGACGTGTAGATGACCTCCGTCTGCGGGTACTCTTTGGGACCGAATCCCTGTCCGCGTCGAGTAATCAAGGCGCGCATTGCTCCTTGGATTCCCTGCGAGGCGAGACCTGCGTCCAGGGACACCTTGCTAGCCTGCTGCACCTGGAGCAAGTCCCAGGTCGACAAGTTGCACAGGATCATCTCGAGCAGCTCGGGGAGCGCACAAGGTTTTAGCGATCACCCGCGGTGTTCTTGCTGCTTTGGCCGCTGCTTCTGATGCGAATACCTTGTTGATTGCGTGGCATGAGGTCTTGCATTGCATGAGGTCTTGATGGTGGTTACGGATTTTTCGAGGGCTTGGATATCATGCTTGGTGGCTTCGTCTTCGGCCGTGGTGGGGACGAGCTGTTTGAGGCTGTTGAGGTACTGGGCCACCGCAGCGGCCGGGCTCTGGCGCATTTCGAGCTGGGTTGCGGAGATTTCTTGAGTGGCCATGCGATTGTCCGCCATTAGGGGCAGCAGGGAGTTGAAGCAGAACGAAAGGTGCGACTGCAACCCAGCGCAGGTTCGATGCAGTTTGAGTGCGATGAAATGATGACCTCGACTCTTGGTGGTCGTGTCGGGTAAGTGGATTGGCAAAAAGTGAAGCAACGCTTTGACCGCACGCAAGTGAATGGAAGAAGGAACCGCCTGCTGAGTCAGCGCAGGGCAAACAAGGAAGGAGCGACTCACGAGGCCTCTAGCGGACTCGACCGGCGATCCGGTGTATCGAAAACAACAGGCCAACTATTTCACTCTTACTCGAGCATGGTCGGGCCATCATAACGACCTGGAAGGACTGTTGTTGAGCAAGAACCTAGACACGTGCCTCATCGAGCAAGGTGCACCGGATAAACCGCCAGCGCCCGCCTTGCTAGGGCGTAGGCTTGCAGTCGTAGCGGGTCTCATAGTACTTCGGAGGTGTTTACTCCCCCTGGAGAGCTGACAGCACTTCTCGATGACCCGTCGTCGTGGCAAAGCTTCACTGCCACTCTGCCTTCAGCACCGTCTGCCACGATCCATGCCGTCAAACTCGCAAGCGTTCGTCATCCCTAGAGCCTCTGCTCAACTCCCCAAGCCCTTCTCCTCGATCCAGCTCCTCGACTGGGCTGGAAATTTAAAGTGCCGAAACGAGCCCCAACACAACTACCGCCACTGCAGGTCGTTCGTGCACGCACCCCGCATATCGCCCCGCAGTAATTTGCGGAGGCAGAGGTTCGCTGATCGAAGATGCGAAGCACTATGCTCAAGTCTTACGGTGTGGTATCGACTTTAAACCCCAGCAGATGGGCGTGAGGCTTCAGCAGCAGGCTCTAGAGGCCCTCGATGGCGGTTGTGCAAGTGCCCGCTTTGTCCAGAATGCCGAGGCAGGCGAACGTGGCGGCTAAGGAGGCGCCGCTGAGTTGTTGCGCTTCCAGCAAGTCCCGGGCGTGCTCGTGCGAAAGGGTTTGCTCGAGAATCTCGGCTGTCGCTGGGCTTTGGAGACGACAATCACGGTTCGTACGTCCTTGGCACCGAGTGGTGCTTGCTACTCTTCTTGATTACAACTGGAGCGCTCAAGTTGATCGTCTCGGACGGGTATAGTGACTCGTCGACTGCGACGACACTTGCCGAGTTCGACTTCTGAGACTTTGTCAGGCTGCCGCCTCATGGAGGCCGAGGGCCGGTTGCTGTGATGGGTAATCGTGCGCTTTCGCAAGCGCTCACTGTTCTCCGTCGACACATTGGTGGCGGGGGGCTTCAGGTGGGTGATTTATTCAGCGGTAACGGAACTGGAGCAAGGAGTGATGTCCCTTGACAGGACATGAATGGGCAGAAAAGCGACAGGCGCTAGTGGAAGTATCTCTCAGCAGCCCGTATTTGCCAACCGTTCAACTGGCAGGCCGCTGGCAATATATCCTCCTGCCATGCGTGCCGACCCATGAATGTTCACGCACCAAGGAGCCATTGCTTACAACAGAGCAAGACTGGCATAGATGAAGAAGCAAGAGGTGCCGCCTAGCGGCATACCAGCCCTTGAGATACATTAAATCCACCCCTGACCTCAATCTCCCCTCTCATTACGTAGCCATCCAAATCCAACCTCACATTCACCGCCTCTCCTCAATGAGCAGGCAGCGCATACCAGAACCCCTCCCCCTCCAGCCCCTCTCTCCCGGGCACCTTCCCGCGCCGCGCCTGCTCCGCCTGCTCGACACCCATGACCCTCGACTCCAGCTCCTCCCAGTCCACGTCCTCCCAGCGCAGGTTCAGCATGCGCAGCCGCACGCCCCAGTCCTCGAGCATCTCGACCAGGCGCGTGGTGTCCTTGGTGATGGGCTGCTGGTCAAGGAGCAGGAGGAGGCCGTCGAGCCACTCGGAGGCTTGGGGGTGGGT
>JAWXCT010000150.1:47964-75358 GCA_034509035.1 Saxispiralis lemnorum
TCTCTGTAGTAATAGTTCCTTAGAGAGACATGCCTAGACCTTTTGGAGTTGCTATGGTTTCTTACAAGAGAGATTGCTAACTAGTTGTCTACTAGGATCCTTATAGGCCTTAGGAGCTCATACTTAACAAAAGGCTTGAGTTCATGCATAAGGTTTCTTAGCTAGCTTACTTCTCTGCAGGTCTCTGTAAGAGCAAGGTACTCTGCTTCTGTGCTAGAGAGTACTACCTCCTTTTGGAGTTGCGATCTCTAGACTACAGGTCTATTAGCAAGCCTAATAAGAGAACTAGAGCAGGACCTAGAGGTAGAAGGATCTCTAGCAAAGTCTAAGTCTAAGAACACTTCGAGGTTTAGTTCCTAGTCCTTTTGGAAGGTCAATCCTCTGTCTAGGGTCCTAGCAACATACTTCTAGATATGCTTTAATGCAGCAACATGTTCTAGGGAGGGATTTTGCAGGAACCTTGCAAGGTAGTTGACCGCAAAGGCAATGTCTAGTCTTGTGTAGTTGCACAGGTGCTGTAGCTCCCTAATAATCTTGTTGAACAGAGCAAGCCTTTCCTTGGAGGGTTTAGCAGTTGATAGTTTATGAAGGTGTTCTAGAGGGTATTTCACACCCTTTGTGTGTTCTAGGCTATAACCCTTAAGTTTGTCTAGGGCATAGTAAGATTGTGTGATCTTTAGGGCATTATTGCCCTGTTGTTGAATGTGGAGACTAAGGAACAGGCTTGTGTCCACAACCTTGATGCTATACTTTCTCTTTATGCCCTTAATGAGCTTTTCAATCCTTTTCTAAGATAGACTAAAGATCTGGAAGTCATTAACATGCATAAGGACTAGGGTGTCGTTGCCTGTAAGCAGGCATGCATTACTTGAAGTTCTTTTTATGCCTAGGCTATTCAGGGTGGCTAGGGCATTATAGTACCAGAGATGTGCTGCTTGCTTAAGTCCATACAGTCCCTTTTTGATCTTAATGACCTTTTCCGGGAGGACATAGCTGTTTAGCCCTTCTAGGGGTTGGATAAAGACTTGCCTGTCCAAGTTGGGATTGAGGAAGGCTGTCTCAACATCGATCTGCCTTCTATGCCATCCATGCTAGGTTGCAAGGGCAAGAAGGATCCTCCTAGTTGCTGCTCTTAGAGTAGGGGCAAAGGTGTTTGTAAAGTCAATACCCTCTCTCTAGGTAAAACCTCTAGCAGTCTATCTAGCTTTGTACTTCTTGATTGATCTATCTAGTAGGTATTTAGTCTTGAAGACCTACTTTCCAGTTAGAGGCTTGGCTTTAGGGGGCATCTTAGACTTGTTGAGATACTCAATAGTGCTAGAGGACTCTAGGGATCTCATTTCCTTAAGCATGGTAGCTTTCTAGTAGTAGGCTGCTAGACTGTTGAGGGCTTTATAGTAATCCTTTAGATCAATGCTCTGTTAGGTAGCCTGCCCAACATAGAGCCTCTTGTAGTCGTGCTGCTGCACATTTCTTCCGGACCTTGTTTGTGTTTGTTGCAGAGCTAGTGGAGATTCATCTCTCTTCCTCTTGCCTGTAGTCTCAATGTGCGGGAACGGCTGCATGAGGGTGTCGCCGTGCTTCTCCTAGTCTTCTTCTAGGACTAGTTAGACAGCTAGAGACAATAGTTCGGGAGTTGGAGCTCTTAGCTCTCTAAAATAGGGCTGCTCCCCCTGCTCTAGGAGAGAGTGTGCGTCCTCCCCCTGTTCTAGAAGAGGGTGTATGTGCTCCCCTTGCTTAGATTGATAATGAGCTTGCTAGGGTGCCCCTTATGCAGTGTGAGGGGTTTCTAGCACTCCTAGGTCCTCTTAGGCTTCCTAGTAGTGCTGTTGGGTGTCTCTATAGTTGTGGCTAACATCTGCAAAGTTCATTGGCAGCTCCTAGCTGCTTTGACTCTCCCCCTGAACTTAGAAGGTGTTAGGGATTTCTGGCAGGTTAGCAGTAGTTCTTATGTATTTCTCAAAGGTTGTGTCTTCGTCAAAGGACACATAGGGAGTGTAAATAATCCTGTTATGCTATACTCCTGTAGATGTATTATAGACAGGGAACTAGACAAGGTAATTAGTAGAGGAGTTGTCCTAGAAACTAACAAACTAGGCCTTGAAGGCCTTTAGGGCAAACTTTTCAGACTTCTTTTGGTTGTTGAGGTGGACGTAGGCTCTAGTGCCCTATCTTCTCACGTTGGAGAGGTTAGTTTGTACATTAGCCTTAGCATTCAGCTTATTGTGAAGTTGCTAGGCGGGGATTGCCTTTGTGGAGATGTTGCCTACATAGTTAGTAATGTAGCAGGAGTATTGGACTGCTAAGGGCTACAGGTGCTAGGGCATTCCAGAGTCTAAGATCATGGATCTTGCTCTAGCAATAATGACTTTGTTGGCCGATTCTGCAACTCCGTTCTGTTCTAGAGTGTATAGAGCGGACATGTCCTAGCGGATCCCTTGCTGTTTAGCTATAAGGATGAGTTCCTTGTTGTTGAACTCCCCCCCTCCATCTGTAAAGAAGATCTTAGGCACCTTGTTGTACCCGTTTCTTAGCCTAGTAATGAAGCCCTTGATTGCTTCTAGTCCTTAGCTCTTTGATTAGGCAGGGATAGCCTAATGGAACTTAGTTCTGCTGTCTATAAGGATGAAGATGAATCTCAATGCTTCACTCCCTGCTAGTTTAATAGGTCTAACAGTGTTAATGTGGATTTCATCTAATAGCTTCTCTAGGACTGCTCTGTAGGTCCTAGAGACAACTCTCTAGGATCTTGAGAGCTTGCATGTCTTATAGTAGCTACGGGTGGATGTGTCAACATCTTCTAGGCCTGTAGCAAGGTCCTTAGTAATGCTAAGGATCTTGTTGCCTAAATGTCCAAGTCTTTAGTGCTATCTAGTCGTGTCTGCTTTGGGCTTTGCAAAAGCTAGAGCAGTAATAGCCTAGGAGTCTCTAGGAGTCTTGCCTTCTGTAGCTCTTGCATAGGCTAGGACATAGACATAGTTTACCTAGGAAACAGCTGCAACTTTGATGCCTTTCCTAACGAGGACATTGTTCTCTTTGTCAAGGACAACTCCTTTGGAGGCTATTCTTCCTACAGAGACAAGACTGCAGCGCGACCTAGGGGAGTAGAGGCAGTCCTTAAACTTGAGGGAACTCTGTTTGCCTTTCAGAGTTGTTAAGATAGTTATAGTTCTACTGTAGGTAATTGTAGACTGTCCAACAGCCAAGGAGAAGGTTACAGGCTTTTCTATAGGCTTAAGATTAGAGAACTAGGACTTGTTGTTGAAGATGTGGAAGGAAGAGCTAGAGTCATAAATAATGCTTTTAGAGGATAGGCTCTTTATTCTAGTAGAGGCCGCTGCAAAGGGAGAGCTGCGATTGGGCTAAGCAATTGCTAACAATAAGAAACTAGAGGATGTGTTGCTGTCACTTTCTTAGTCCGAGTAGTTCTTGTTAATTGCTGCTGCAGCCTTGTGTTGCGGCTTCTTGCTACTTTTGTTATTGTTCTTTCCTTTGGCTTTCTACTCTTTTAGGGCCCTGTTAGGGTGCTGCTTGTAGCAGTCTGCATTAGTGTAGTTGTGCCTGCACTGTGTGCAGCGCTCCTAATTGTTAGACACCTTCTGTTAGGGTGCTGCTGCTAAGATGTTTTGGGGGCCGGACCTGTAGCTAATTAGTGCTTTCTCCCTTCTTAGGGATGTTACTATCTCTTCAAAGGACACACTCTCGGGCTTGTATTTGTGCCTCTAGCTCCTTAGCCATTTATGCTAGGTTGTGCCTATCTTAAAGAGAATGTTGATGTGGATTCTTAGAAGGGCAAGCTCTAAGATTAGTACTTGATTAGCTTAGGCATATTGCTTAACGGCAGTCTTGTGCTGTTAAAGGCAGTACTAGAAGGTTTCACAGTATTTGAGAGTGTTAGATCTATAGAGTTTGATAGAGTTGAGGGCTCTAATAGCTTTATAGATGTCTACAGTAATAGTGGGCCTGTAGGTTATAGAGATAGTGTCAATTAGGTCCTTGGAGCTCTTCCTAGTAGAGCCAAAGTCTAGTCTTATACTCTTATGTAGTCTGGACATGATAATGCTATATGCTATAGCTGGCTCTTTCTTTGAACACTAATTAAGGCTTATTGGTCTCCTAGACTAGTAGGGAGATCTTGTCCTCCTAGTTAATGTTATAGAAGACATAGCCTAAACAATCCTTCTTAATTAGAGCACCCTCAAGCATAGTCCTCTATGCTAAGTATAAGGCACCCTTCTTTAGGATCTGGTTGTCCCTAGCTGATTTGATCTCTTAATTACCCATGCTTAGAGTTTTAGCCTCTTAGATGCCAATTTACACTCTTATAGGGATGCACTATCCTCTAATATAGTTTGACAGCTCTACTTAAGAAGCAGCCGGGCTCATAACCTGTTGTGCACAGAGTTTGGTGTGAAAGTGCATAATCTATGGATGCGAGCTACACAGAGACGAGATGAAGACCCTTCACAGGTCATGTGATCGCAGAGTCACATGACAGGCATGCTGCCTTGGCAATCCTCATCACAACAGTTGGCGGCTTTCAGCTCCCTTGTACAACTCTGTCCATCTTGGGAAGCGAGACAAGGGAATTGTTAGCCACTACCGTTGTTTCAATGTGGGGTTGGCAAAGATATGTTGAGCTAGTGCCGCCTTCGTTGTTGTTGATCATCTCACTCTAGTGTGAGTAAACACTGCAGAAAAAGCTGTTCGTCGTCTGGAGCATATTGCAACAGCTTGTAGCCAGATTCAAGAGACATCACATTTGAGGTCATTTGTCTGAAAGATTTCCAAAATCGGCCAGGTCAAAGGTTGCCATTTGGTAGGCTCAGTGCCTCTCGCAGACGCCGAAGCAGTGTTCTGTCACTGCAGTAAACCGATGCCTGGCCGCCTTAAACGAATTCAAGATGGTAAGACTTCTGCTTATCCTATGTATCTTTGGAGGAAGAAAATGCTCACACAGTCCACGACTCATCTTGGTCGAAACAGGCCAACGCATCATGTTCACAATCTTCCAGAATAAGGTGTTCAAGGCTGCTCGTGAGATGCAGCGAGGCTTTGATGACTGGGCTCTAAAGCCCGAAGAATCGTTAACGCCAGAGCAAGTCCAACAGGCCGTGGAGAAGCTACGCCCTGGGGTCGTGGAGACGGGGTACGACACCCACGCCATTGAGAGCTATTAAAACTTCAAACGCCTACGCGACGAAGGAGTCATTGCAAAGGGAGCGCGGTTCCTTGTCTGCATTCCGACTCCACCCAATGCCATCATAGCTGCGGTGCAGCCAGCGTTCCACGCTGCGGTCGAGCCGTTGTACCAGTACGCGCTCTTTAGGGCAATGGGGAAGATTCAAGACACGATTCCGCATGAGGACCTGTCATTCCAGATCGACTTGGTCAGTGGCTGTGACTGCGTGAAACATTATCCCGGTGTGCTGACCGCGTGTGCAGGCTGTCGACACAGCTTTTGCTGAGAACGTCAAGATTGATTTCTACAAGCCATGGTTTCACGCGGACGATGCCGAGCTAGAGCAGAGGAAGAGCTATTTGGTCGATTTCACTGTGAAACAAATTGCGCAGGTGGACAAGGACGTCGAGGTCGGTATCCACAATTGCTATGGTGAGAGAAGCAGCTTGTCCAAATTTCTTTGCTGAGCAGCTGACCTCTAGTTGTAGGTGACATCCAGCATCACCACTTCAAAGAACCCGAGTCCTTTGCCATCGTAGCAGAGCGAGGGCTTTCCATTTTGGAGAAGACATCGAGGCCGATCGACTTTTTCCACCTGCCCGCACTGCTGAGCGCGATGGACAAGTTGGACATGTTCTACGAGCCATTGAAGCCACTTCTGCCGAAGCCCAAAGGGCACAATACTGTGCTCTCGATCGGATTGGTGCATGCTGGCGACCTGGAGGGCTCAAAGACGAGGATCGAAGCGGCCGAAAACGCTATTGGCGACTTTGAATTCCGCGTGTCGACTGAGTGCGGTTGGGAACGGACGCCGCCGGCAGAGGTGGAGAGCATCATGAGGATCTTAAACGAGGTGTCGAAGCCCATCGCTTAGCTTTGGTCGGGCGGCGGAGCATGGCACCCCTACCGCTCAGCGCTTTCGTTCTGCTCTTCTCTGCATACTTTCATGGCGCTGCATGGAAGGCGACATCTTCCGGAATTCTGAATGTTGCACAGAACATCCTCTTCTTCGGCGCCACATCTCGCACATCCCAGACCTCCACATTGCCTTCTTTCTCGTCCACTTTGCCCTCTCTCATTTCAAACCCGATCTGTCTGCCTATTTCAGCGCAGATGCTATCGATTGCACCTTTGTGCTCTGCTTCATCCGAGTTCGTCTCGCGTTTCTTGGCTTCAACCTCGTCTTTTTGATTGAAACAGTAGACGTGAACAAGTGGCAATGGTGTCGCCGGTGGTATTTTTTTTCGAACGACAGGGTCGGCGTAGAGGCCAATAAAACTGGGCAGGAAAGTGATTGCAGATGCTGGAAGGTTGAGGATGAAATGCTGGAACGTTTTCGGCTGTCGTAGCGTCTTGAGAATCTCCGGCTTCGGATCTGCCCCTTTTTGCGACGTCTTCTTCATAATCTCAACCTCACGGTCGTCATCTAACAGTTGGGCTGCGGCGTTACGGATGAAAGGTTGTCCATCCGCATTAAAAGGCCGCACATACTGCTGCACCTTGTTCCGTTTGACAGCGTCTTTCAAGCTCACATAGCTGTCGGGGTTGAGGTCATTTGCCCACACAAAACATCGTCGTTTGCCAGCAGGCACAGCAAAAGGTCCAATACCGGCCATGACGTCGCAGACGGCGTCACCTTCCGCAAAGCTGTGAACCAGTCGGCTGTGCTCGGTGTGTAGCCGTGAGTTCCAGTACACCTTGGCGTAATCAAACTTGAACGTGCATCCTTCTTCGGATACCGTCACGTTGAGATCGTCAGGACCAGCCAGCACTTCGTACTTGAATGTGCGGAATTCATTCTCTTCTCCAACATCGTCAATCTTGTTAATGACCGTGCTCACTGTGGGATTCTTGTCCTGAATTATGGCTGCTATAATGTGCTTGTAAGGGAGGTACCCATCGCGGAGGTTCAGGTGGGCAACGTGACCGACGTGGGAGAAGCCTGAGGGTATTTCTGAGTGCATCTCTTCCGGTAATACGGATTCGATGATCTCATGGTAGTTCCAGTAGTCGTAGGTAAGGTGAAGATGATATGGTATCACTCCGATCAATCCTTGGTTGACAAGCTCGTCGAGCACTGTGGAGTAGGGCTTCTGGGCGTCGAGGCTATTCCCGTTCGTGGCGGCGTTCTCGGCATCAATGGGCACAGGTTTTTGATTCCCATTCGATCTGGCTCCCGGCCGTAGAAGCACACATTTCAGTCCAGCCTGCGCTTTCTCTGGATCTGGGTCCGTTTTGACATTCTGTAGCCTTTCCAGCTGCAGACTGTCCTTGCTTCGCTCCAACTTGCTTCGTACCAGGGAGATGTTTTTGTTGTCAAAGACGCGCGCGGCATTGATCGGGATGAATCTCTGAAATACCGACCGATCGAGATTCACCATCCCTCGTGCAAATGGAGGGCGAAACATTCCGGCGTCCAGATTTGACATTTCATTCGAACGTGAAAGTTTGACTGTGAGAGACGCTCTCACACGCACAAGAGAAGCTGCTTTGAGCTATCTTTCAATCGTTCTCTGGCAGTTCGGCTGTTTGAGGATTTGAGCTTTGACGTTTAATGCGAAAGTCTCATTTCCCAGATGCGTTGAAAAGTTGGTTGACTGAGGTGGTGATTCAGGAGGTGGCCACGTGATAGGGTTTCACAACCCTAAGGTCCAATAACGACGCGTCTCACTGGCCCTCCGTACTGGTCAGGGATTCTGGGGACACCTCCACACCTCCAGACGACTTGCTCCAGAGCAGTTCGCGACTCGTCGCATTGCTGTCTCGAAGTTAACGGCTGCCACTCTGTGGCTTGCTGGCACCATTCATATGACCGAGCATCAATAACGCCCTCTTGCATCCTCCCTGCTCGCCTGACCCGGCGGCCGCTCCAGCATGGCACCCATCGATGCGGGCAATATCAAGGTGGTGGTGCGCGTGCGGCCCTTCAACTCACGCGAGAAGGAGCGCAAGGCAAAATGCATCGTGTCTATGAAAGATGTTCAGACCGTCCTTACACCGCCGCCGCACGATCCGAAAAACAAACCCCCGAAAGGCGCATCCGAAGGCACCAAAACCTTTGCCTACGACCGATCATACTGGTCTTTCAGCAAGGATGACTCGCATTACGCGGGCCAGGATAATCTCCATGGGGATTTGGGAAAGCCGCTGCTGGACAACGCATTTCAGGGTTACAACAACTGCATTTTCGCGTACGGGCAGACGGGTTCGGGAAAGAGCTACAGCATGATGGGGTATGGGAAAGAGGAGGGTGTCATCCCAAGGATCTGCAGGGATATGTTTGATCGCATCGAGAGCATGCACGTGCAGGACAAGAACCTGTCGAGCACGGTCGAGGTCACGTATCTTGAGATCTACAACGAGCGGGTGCGCGATTTGCTGAACCCGGCCAATAAGGGCAATCTGAAGGTCAGAGAACATCCTGCAATGGGGCCCTATGTGGAGGATCTGGCCAAGCTTGTGGTGCGCGACTTCAGGGAGATTGAACACCTTATGGACGAAGGTAACAAAGCGCGGACAGTCGCCGCTACCAACATGAACGAGACTTCTTCGCGCTCGCACGCGGTCTTCACCTTGACTTTAACGCAAAAGCGACATGATGTCGAGACAAAGATGGACACCGAGAAGGTTGCGAAGATCAGCTTGGTTGATTTGGCAGGGTCCGAACGAGCGACATCGACAGGCGCAACGGGTGCTAGGCTGAAGGAAGGAGCTGAGATCAACCGTTCGCTCAGTACTTTGGGTCGTGTCATCGCAGCATTGGCGGACCAGTCGGATCCAAAAATGAAGAAGAAGGGCGCGCAGGTACCCTACAGGGACAGTGTCTTGACCTGGCTCTTGAAAGACAGCCTGGGAGGCAACAGTTTAACTGCGATGATTGCGGCTATTTCTCCTGCTGATCTAAACTTTGAGGAGACACTGTCGACTTTGCGGTATGCCGATAGCGCGAAGAGGATCAAGAACCACGCCGTGGTGAACGAAGACCCGAATGCTAGGATGATTCGCGAGCTCAAAGAAGAGCTGTCACAGCTCAGGTCGAAACTTGGTGGAGGGGGCGGTGGCGGTGGCGTTGGCGGCGCTGCAGGAGTCGGCGGCGTTGCGGACGAAGTCTATCCACCCGACACGCCACTTGAAAAACAAATGGTGTCGTTCACGGCGCCAGATGGGACCATGAAAAAGGTGTCGAAAGCCGAGATTACGGAGCAGCTGAATCAGTCCGAGAAACTGTACACAGATCTGAACCAGACCTGGGAGCAGAAGCTGCAGACCACGGAGCGAATCCATCACGAGCGTGAAGCCGCACTCGAAGAGCTCGGTGTGTCCATCGAGAAAGGAAATGTTGGCCTCAGCACCCCCAAGAAAATGCCTCACCTTGTCAACTTGTCAGACGATCCGCTGCTCGCCGAGTGTCTCATCTACAACTTGAAGCCCGGGACCACGACAGTCGGGAATGTCGAAAGCCGGCAGTCATCGTCGCCTGTCGCGGGAGTCAACGACGAGTCAAACTCAGAAGCCCCTCCGCATCAACCGGACGTCATGCTCAATGGCTCCAAGATCTTGGCCGACCATTGTACCTTTGAAAATGTTGATGGTGTGGTGACAGTGGTGCCAAAAGACGGTGCCGCAATAATGGTCAACGGAATTCGTATCGAAGCACCCAAGCGATTAAGATCTGGATACCGTGTCATTCTTGGAGACTTCCACATCTTCCGCTTTAACCATCCCCAGGAGGCTCGCGAAGAGCGTGAGATGGGGGAAAAGGAGATGGCCGAGCAAGAAAGAGGGAGTCTACTTAAGTACTCTGTTACGGCAGATGAGGTGGACACCACTCCTTCTAAGAGACCCACCATGGGAGGTCACGGCCGTACCGAGAGTAGCATCAGTCGTGGCTTCTCTGAACTAGACGGTGACGTACCCGGATCTGGAGCGGCCTCTCCTGGTGCCTGGCGTAATTCCGGCGTGGGACAGGGGAGGGACAGCGACTGGGCGTTTGCACGGCGCGAAGCAGCTTCCGGTCTGCTGGGATCAGATCGCAACATTTCAACGATGACGGACGACGAACTTGATGTACTCTTTGATGATGTGCAACGTGTGCGTGCGGGTCGACGAAATCGACCTGAGAGCCGCGTTCTGAATCTCGACAGCAGCATCATTGGCAATGAGACCGACACGGAAAGCATGATGTCTGGTGCTGCACCACGCGAGCGTGAGAAGTACCTCAGTAACAGCACTTTCGACGATTTCAGCTTGGATACTGCACTTACGATCCCCTCGACTCCACAGCAAGCCTCATCTTCAGATCAGGGAAATGACGACCGAGACGACGAGAAGCTGAAAGCGGTCCGCGACGGAATGCAGGAGAACCTTAAGACGAAGAAGGAAGAGTGCAAGCAGCAACTGCAGTCGGAAGAAGAAGGCGCTGTGGAAATCGAAGAGCTGCGACGCGAGAAGATGAAGATGGAAGCGGGCTTGGCAGAGATGAAGGAGAAGATGGAGAGGGAACTCGGTGAGCAGAAGAAGGAATTTGAGCGCCAAGTTGCCGAACTCAGGGTGCCCGTCACGAAGCGGCCAAAGAGACGGAGTGGCGCCATCAAGGGCATGAGCGAGGAAGAGATCCGACTGGCACATTGGGTTGCTGAACGCTGGAGGAGTCAGCGTTATGTTGCGATGGCCGCCGAGATCCTCCGATGCGCCGCGATATTGAAGGAAGCTCAGGTCCTAAGCCAGACCATGGGACGGGAAGTCGTCTTCCAATTCACTCTCGTCGACGTTGGCCACACTCTCAGCTCCAGCTACGATCTTGTTCTCAATGGTGTATCCACCGAGGAAACCAACGACCCAGATCTCGAGGAATGCCAGAAGCCCTGCGTTGGCGTGCGAGTCATTGATTTCAAGCACTCTGTGATTCAGCTATGGAGTCTGCAGAAGATGCGGGCTCGAGTGAAGGTCATGCGGCAGCTCAATCATCATCTTTCTCAAGGTCCAGAAGTCACGCAGCACTTTCGCGTCGCAGACGCGTTCGAAGACCCGTGCATGCCTGAGTATACACGTGTCGGCGACGCCGACATTCCGCTCGCCGCGGTATTCGAATGCCGGGTGCAGGACTTCACTCTCGATGTCTGGAGCCCATACACCTGCTCCGTCGTTGGCATAGTGCGCTTGAGTTTGGAGCCTAGCTCGGCCGAGGCACCGCGAGAGACACTCAAATTCAACGTTGTGATGCACGAACTTGCTGGCTTTGCGGAAAGGGAGGGTACGAACGTGCATGCTCAGCTTTTCATTCCAGGTGTTTCTGACGAGGGGGGAGCGACTACCACCTCCTTGATCAACGATTTTGGCGAGAACTCTGTACGGTTCGAGAGCGTGCATTCGATGAGCCTGCCTCTGTCAGCTCCAATTGAAGCAAACTTGCGGGTCAGCATCTTTGCAAAGGTCTCACACATGCACCTGGACAAGTTGCTGAGCTGGGATGATATCCGCGACTCATCAGAAGGGCCTATTTCTAGCAGGAAACCTCAGCTTTCGCGCGCGAACTCTCGGTTGCCCGAAAGCGCCTTCATCGCAGAGGAACGACACGATGTCTTCGCTCGCGTCCAAGTCCTAGAGATTGGCGAAGAGGGCGACTACGCACCTGTAGAAGTGGTCCAGTCAAGTACCTTGGATCAGGGTGCATACCAGCTGCACCAAGGTCTCCAAAGAAGGGTGGTGCTGTACCTGCAGCACAGCTCTGGCGAGTCTTTGCCCTGGGAGGAGGCTCTCAGCATGAACGCCAGCGAAGTGCACCTCCTCGACAGCTCGGGTCGCGTAGCAGACGGCGGCGACAGCAACCAGACTGACGTGCCTCTGCCTTTCGTGTTTAAGCCTGAAACTTCAGCTAAGTCTGATGGCACCACGACCGTTAAGATGGTCGGGCAGTGGGATTCTAGTGCGCATTCCTCCATCCTTCTCGATCGTCCCACGATGGAGAATCGGCGCGTTCAAGTGACGCTCAAGTTCCGCCTTTCCTCCCCACGAACGACTCATGCGCTGCCGTTCACCTTTCCGCTTTGCGTTCAGACTAGACCCCGAACTTGGCTGCGTCAGTCTTCGTTGCTCGCACAGCTCTGGCATAACCAGCGCGTTGTCCGATCTACCGCGACTAACTACGGCGTGGTCCTCAAGCCGGGAGCAGCAAAGCGAGTGGGGGATCTGTGGCGGATGGACACAACCGGCGAGTATGTCTCTGGCGAGGAGGCACTCACCGGGTGGGCGCCACGGGGTGTGAGCTTGGTTCAAGACTTGGTCGGATTGAGAAAACGCCAGGCCAGAGCACGCGAGATTGAGGGCGTGAGAGGCTGGCTGAGCACCGACATTCCACGTCTCGACGAGAATGACGATGCGGATGAGCCAGGCAAAAGAGAGCGCCAGACCGTCTTGCTCGAGAAATTCCTTCAGATATGGCAGCAAAAGGACTACTCCGCCGACAAGATCGCCCTCCTTCAAACCGACTCTCCGGAGTCAGCGAAGACCACTTCGATACACAATGGCTCCAACGACCCGGTCCCTCTTGCTGCTACAGTCGAGCACCACCCGAAGACGCCAACTCTCCTCAAATCCGGCTGGCTCCTGGTGCCCGACAGCACCGGCACACGTTGGATCCGGCGCTACGTGGAACTTAGAAAGCCGTACATGCACCTGTACTCTGGTGACGGCGATGAAGTGGCCGCCATCAACCTGACGAACTCCCGCATCGACGCGGATCCCCAAGTGGCGAAGCTGCTGCAGCGTGAGGGCGTCAAGAAGGGCGTCTGGGCCATATACGCTCTCGGCAGGGCGTGGGTGTTCGCGACTAGGGGTGAAAAGGAAAGAGGAGAGTGGATCTGGGCTGTTGACAGGAGTTGCTTCGGCGTCGATGGAAGCGGCGCGGCCTCCGACGAGGAAGGGGCGTGAGGCACATCTGTACAGCGGGCGTGTAAGGGCCGGCATCCGTTGGGCGTGAAGATTTCCTATGTTTTCGTCGTTAAGCGAGATACCCATTAGCACGTCCTAGACGGTAGACTTCCCGTAATTCACGCGACATGTCTCTTTTCTTGCTCGAGTTCTTCGTTTGCACGTCACTGGAGGTTCTGGTAGTGCTTTGTCTTGGCGCGAAATAGCACCCGTCGTCAGAGCCTCGGCAGAATGTTCTGTAGGCGGGGACCCGACTCCACAGCCATGGATCGCAACGACATTTCCTTCGTCTTGTTATATTCGACGGCATAGTTAACAGATTCTTGCGATGTCGTCCTCATCGACGGCATTTGGTCCGTCACAAGAATCCTATTGGCTCGACCACTACGCGAGCGATGAATACCGGTGGCAAAATCTCGAGGCCAATGGCCGGACAACCTTTTTTCGACCCATAGGACTTGTGGAGTTCGCCTTTGACACCGATGGCAGGTACCACGAAGGCCGAGCCGATATCAGCTTGCAGCTCGATTTGGAAATCGCATCTTCACTCTCAAAACACGACTTCCGTGAGCGGGTCCTGTTTGCCTGGACCTGTCTGCGTTGCCAGCATCTGCTTCTCCAGGCCAAGGCATTGCTAGGAAGTCGCTTTGCCGGGAAACCTGGCGCTACGGACAAAAATGTCTTCTTCGCAGTAGACGCGCCGAGGACACTGACGCATGCTATTGAGGATGCTGGAACCCATATCGTATTTCTGGGGGACCACTTCGAGGACGTCGATGCGAAAGACTTCTGGGTGCATTGTCAGAACACTGGACGCATCGTCGATCCTGACAAGGCTTTGTCAAAGGTATTTGTCTATCCGCTGAAACCTACGAAGGATGGGCGAAGCGCTCTGGGTTTTCTATTTGTGGGCTCGCATTCGATCTGGGACGGGGTCTCTTATTCCTTCTGGATGCGGGATTTCATCAGGCTCCTTAATCTACCATTGTCCCAGCTCCGTCAAAAACTAAAAGATCTGCTGGAGCCAAAAGCGCTCTCAAACAGACTTCCTCTACCGCAAGAAGCGCTTTACCCCCCAGCTAGTAGCAATCGGACTCGGGCACGGTGGTTTTGGCTCCTCACGCGAGTCCTTCGACATGTACGAAAACCCTTGCATGCCGGCTTCTCGAATCCCCTTCGCCAGCATGTGCCGCGAGAGCAAGCATTGCCTTCGCCACCAACCTATGCTCCAATACTCGACTATTCCCGAATCCCTCCTCTCAACTGTACGCCATGTACTGGTCGCCCCTCGTCGCAAGCCACGCAGCGCCTGGCAAAGCTCTGTCGTGAAGCCAAATCGAGTGTAGGGGCCGGCTGTTTCGCTCTTGCCGCGCTGACGATGATGGAGATGCATGAACGACGGGAGCCCTCCATACCACTCGAACAGCGACAGCCCTTCATCACAGGCTTTCCCATCAATCCTCGACCTTTCCTCCGCCATGAGGAAAGCGGTGCGAGAGAACCCAATAGCTTAGCGCTTGCCTTTAGTGACGGCATCGCCTTACCATTCTTGCCCTCTTATCTGCCACTCGCGCCTCGTCTCCGTCTCCTGGCCCGCCAAGCACACCGTCAGCTCTCGGCCTTCCAGAAGCGCGCTCAAGACCCTTCAAACCCGGAATTCATGAAAACATCCCGCTCTGCCGGCCGCGTGCTGGCAAATCAGTACATCTCCTCGCTCGAACGCTGCGATGGAATGCTTCCCGCTCATCTTCGCAGCGGTGTCAATCCACAGGGCGCTTACCCTGCGCGTCCAAACGGCTCGATGCAGACTTGCGGTGTCAGCTCGACGGGTCGAAATGATACCCTTCTGCATCCAGGCATGTTTGACCTGAGCTCCCAAAAAGGCGGCGAAGGGCTAGTGGCGGACTTTCGCGCAACGAGGGCTGGCGTTAGACCGAGAGATGGGGAATTCCTTGTGGGAATTGGAGGCAGCGAGAATGCTCTAGGAGTGTCTGTCAGCGTCGATGGATGCGCAATGGAAGGGTCGCTTGTTGACGAGTGGACCACATTGATTGAGAATATACTGGATGAGGATGATGACGGGACAAAGCCGAAGCTTTGAGAAAGATCGAGACTTGGAGGCCAGGACCTACCAGACAACGCGTCTCTGTTCGACCAGGTTTTACAAAGGCAGTTTGCTCCAGCTGCACAGTAACTGACCCAAGCAAGCTGTCTCTCCTGTTCAAGATTCAGAAGGGGCTCAAGATCAACGGATACACTTGACTTCTCAACCCACCGTCGCACGCTCTGTAGACATCTCTCTTGTCAAGTCATCTCGTGCAAGAAAAATCCAACCATGAACTACGGAAACCGACCGTAACCCCAACGCGAGCCGAAAACGCTGACGAATGTTACCTTCAGAAGCCAGCCGCAATCCAGCGCAAGCACGTCGCTGCATTCGAGCGGCGGCCAATATCATCAGAATGCCCCAGCCGAAGTGAACGCCCTGAAAACCTTCGAACTTTGTTGAAAGCATCCTCCTCAACCTTGACAGCATGCAAAACTTGCTCAACGCTCAGCGCATCAATCGTTCCTCCCGCGACGCCGCGCTCGAATTCTCGCCAATCCACAGAGAGATGCACGTCGCGGCCGATCACACTCGACCGTCTTTCACTGTACTAGATCTTGAGACTCTTCGGACTGTACAGGCCAGAATTATCAGTTTATCTCGCCAGTGGATCATCACGTCACTTCATGCATCCTGTCAGGCTCCTGGAAAGTTGTCCCCCACTGCCGCAACACGTTCATTTCGCAACCTGTACAGGCAGCCACCACGGAGCTTAGCTAGGACAGACCTGGCGAGGCTGAATGTCTCAAGCTCAGACGTTGCGACGGCATCACGTTCGGCGGAATGCTGAACAGCCGTCTCATTGCGAGACACCGGCCATGCTTTCAATGGCCGAACGTCCACCCAAAGCTACGGAATCACGCCCCAACAATCGAGTCTCGGGTTTTCCTGGGGCGTTCGCAGCGAATAGAAAAGCCTCCACCGGACGGACGCGGCTTACTGCCGCCGAGCTCGAGCGAGGAATGGTCTGATTATAAGAGAAGATGCGTACGAGTGGCGCTTGTGGTGCTGCCGGGTCGCTGAAGGACTGCAGAGAGAGCTCACCTGCTTTCGTATGGAAGGGGTGAGGAGGAGTGGAGCCCTCGAGAACACGCGAGGGGTGCGATGCGAGTGGAAAGGGATGGCGACAGGGTGGAGCCTCGCAAGGCGGAAGACCGAACTATGTGCATGCTTTGACGGAGTGGCCGATCAATCATTTGGGTGTTTTCCGACGAATTTCAAAGCGACCATAAGGTAGTGTTCGTAACGGTGCGGTCCTTGGATTGGAGATATCAGGCGCCTGCTACATTGTCAGTAAGGAGCGAATTGATTGATGAGAGTCAGGATCTTCGGCAAAGGGCCCTAACAATCCTCCATTCCCAAATACGGAAACAGATCTCGAGGGCGCTAACAGTACAACAGCGACAGAATGCGTCCCGCCACGCAAGTCTTATGATGTAGGGTAACATGTGCTATGAGGCATGACGTCTGCGCTTGCCCGAACATGAGCCGCTCACTGACATGAGTGAGGAAAGAGCGTTGGCGCGATCCAAGCTCACCCACCAGGTTGACGTGACTTCTCGCTTTGGTGGTGGCTGACTGCACATTTTTCAGCCACCTCATGCTCACCGGAGTTCGCTCTCTTCATCCACGACAATCCACTCTTCGACCGTGGCACAGAACCTCTCATCCCTAGCGAATCAACAAAGGATGCCGGATCACGACACTACAAGGGAATTCCGGCAAACAAATACCAACGTGACCCTGGCGCCACGCTGGAAGGACATGAGCGCCTAAGAGCTTCGGTCTGCGTTCACATTGGACCCGTTGAAACTGGAACTGACCACGGCTCTGGACAAAGAGATACTCTCTTTTCTCATATTCCGCCGGTACCCATCGATGGCGAGCGACAGCCAAGTCGCTGCGAAGGTATTTGCCATACCTGAGCTCCTGGAAATCATACTACTGTCTCTAGACAGCCCAAGGCACGTGCTCCACGCACAGCAGGTCAACCGCACCTTCCGCGATGTCGTGCTACACTCCAGGCGACTACTTGAGTCCCTGGGGCTACATACAAGTGCAAACCGTCACTATTTCAGTCCGCTCGAAGGGTTCGGCTTTCCACTTCGGGCGCAAAGCCTTTCAAAGCCCAGTTCAGCAGAGTATGTGTGGAGCAGGCACAACGATAACCAACGCATTCTGTCGATCGTTCTGATGTCGGAATTGTTCCCTTTTTGGCTCAATGCCGGTCCTCGTTGTCGCGCGATACGTATTGCGCAGCCTCCAATCCACGCCGTGCGCATTTGGTGGACCGCGTGCGTGGTCACAAACTGGGGTTGCTTTGAGTCGGACACTGTTACCTCTGAGACCGGAGTGACGGTTGGTGATCTACTTGACCGCTTGTCTCGCATGCGTATTGCGCATTCAAAGTGTGTTCGAGAAGGAAGCGACGACGTGTTATGCCACATCGAGGCCGTGGTGGACCTTGAGCCAGATGATCCAGTGCTTCAACTAGAAGACCCCTCCTCGTCCAACGACGAGTGGTCAGATACAGAAGTCTCGGACGACACAATGTGAGGCGACTCAATGAATGCCGGTTTCACCGAAGGTGCTCTATGCTATGGAGAGAAATTCAGCATATACTGTCACGTCGAATCAGGTGAGTCGAGGAGTCGCCAGTATTCAGCGCACGATCTTAGCTAACACCGGCCTAAGTCATATCGTTGGCGGATGCAAAGAAACTTTTCAACGGTTTCGTGGCTACAATCGAAGGTGCCGAGACATAGTGCTTTTAAAGTTAGGCAGAAGCCCGTGTCGAGCTTTACCTCTCGCTGATTCAGGAGTCGGTTGGCTTGATGCATGAGAAACGACTGCGGCGGTGCAACATAATTCGTTCGTTTGCTTTACTGATCTCTCCTATTTGCCGGCACGCCAGAACGTCCTCAGATCTCGGAATTCATAAGCATTGACAATCCACACTGATTCCTTTCAAGGCCTGGACCCTTCCCGAGGCACCCCAGGGCCGGTGAAAGGGGAAGGAGCACCCGGTCCACGATTGCCACCTGAGCATCCCTATGCCTAGAACTTCCATGTTCGACTTCTCCGCATCTCGCCACGCACCTTTTAACTTGGCACTCGCGACCGTTCAATTGGCACCCAGTCCGCGCACATGTCAACATTCGCCCACTGACACCCACTTCAGACGTTCACGGCGACGCACCATAAGGCGTCTGTCGGCCTCGTCCAGGAAGGCGCTCGAGCAAATGCGAGGGCCACCTTCAGGGCCTACAATGCAATGAAGGAACACCACTACAACGTGAGCGTGGAATTCAAGCGGCTTGAGTTCCACGCTTGGGGCCCTTGTGACAGCGAGCCCGGCTGGAAAGAGGCAGACCAAGATGCTGAAAATCTCACAAGGGAGACCGGCAGCAGGTCGACAGCTTCAAGTCTTTGATCGAGCAGATGGATATCCCTCCCTCGGCCATTGCGGAGATTCTGGCCGTACCAGAGCTGGTCAGGCTGATCTTCGCCTCGATTGACCACATACAGGGCTTGCTCGACGCGCAACGAGTCTGCCGCATCTCTCGTGATTCCATCTCGTCGCCGAAGGAGATACAGCAGTCGATGGGCCTGGTGACAAGGGTCAATCCGCACTTATGGTCTCCACTCTTCGGTCACGGTCTGTGTGCGGCGGAAGCCGGCCTTAAAAGTCAGTCCGAAGTCTTGACCATGGCAGTCTGCCCATGCAGCCCGACCCTTGGATTCGAAACCTAGGCCCAAACGAAATTCTGTTCTCACTCGACAATTTCGAATACGGGCGCTCGAGAGTCATCACCATTAGCAACAGCGCCGGGAAGCGCTATCTTGCCATTCAAGTGACGCAACCTCCTATTTTCTCCACGAAAATGTGGGCGACGTGGCGCAAAAAAAGAGCTAAGCAAATCGATTACTATCCTTGTGTGCCGAAAATTCCTCCACGAAAAACAAAGTCACCATGGGTCATGTCGTGGACTCGTTCAATCGTGCGCTCGCCGACCATAGAGACTGTCCGCTGCGATCTTGCACTCGCCCGCAAGTTCAGTTCAGCGCTGTCATCGACGCCGACAAACTCGAGAATGACGATCTTATCCATGCCCTGCTGAAGCCCACCATCAATGTGTAGTCCCAGTGAAACAATTGCAGGCCAGCCAAAGTTCTAGGTGTCTGTGAAAAAGCTCACAAATCGACCCTTGCCAACAAAGCCTTAGGCGCAAAAAACACCGCTCCGTCGCGACCCCCTACAACCGTCTTCGATCTACCCGAGGACTCAGAGAAGAGTGAATAAGCGATAACAATTGGAGCGGCACAGCAAGAGGCACAGTTGGACTTTCAGAGTGACTGAGCGTCTCAGAGAGCTGTAATGATGCAACCGCACAATCCTGAATAGCTTGCAACGAATTCTTGATGGAGGGTGCGATCGCAACCATCGTAAATCGATCTTGCTCCCAATACATTTTCGAAGCTCAACCCAACAACAAAAGTCTCTCAGACAGTGTTCGTTCATCGCCCCCTTCGCTCAATATCTTATCAACACGCCGAACAACTGATCCACCCACCTCACTATCTAGTTCCCGTCCTCCCCCAAAAGCTCACTCGAAACGACACCGCCAAATCAGTCCCGCCGGCTTCTACCTGGCTCAACTCTTTCCAACTACAGCAACCCTCTTCAATTCCCTCCCAGCCTCTGCAACCTCTCCACCCTCGCCTCCGGCGGCAACCCCCCAAAATAGTAAAACCAAAACACACCGCTTTCCGACCCCCCTCCGTCACGCCTTCCAGACACCTGCCTAGATCTTCACTTACAACCCGTCCAACCGTTCCGCCACTCCCCGCGCAATCGGCTTCGATGGCTGTGGTTTAGCAGGGCTCTAGCACCCGGGCAGCATTTGTTCTTGCATTGGATTAGTTGCAGGCTAGTGCAAGGCGCTGCTGCAAGGTACGCGGACGGCTATAGGACCGGGGAGCAACCCATGGCGGTAGCAGCGGCTCCCCAAAGCCTCCCCATCTTAAACAACGACGATGAACACGTTCCAGAACCACCATTCAGCAATGCACCACCAGTGTCATCGGGCCCCTTTTCATTTTCTGTGCTGTCCGACGAGCTCGGTCGCATTCTACCTCCCACGACGCAGCAAACCCCGACGTCTCTCAAGCCCATCCCCTCTTCTGCGTCCGTCATTGGCTCGTGAGGCCGGGTTGTGTAACATGCGGTGTGCGCACGCGTCCAGCAGATCCACGCATCCACGTGCCTCCTACATGCCTAGACAGACCTTGGTACCTAACAAGCTGCAAAGATACCTAAGGCGGGAGAGGGGTGGGCGGGAGGGGAGTAAAAGATGGAAACGCAAGCACAGTAGGCTGCCGCAGAGGCAGACACGGGCACGTTACTGTGTGGGTGCTGTATGTACGAGGTAGGCCGGGAATAGACTCAGAGGTAACCCCCGGTACTTGAAGACCTGTGCCGCGCTAGTCCCGTTTGTGCGGCCGGGTTGGGCGCGCATACATGTCTTTTGTGCGCGGTTGCAATGGTTGCAATGGTTGCAATGGTTGAAGGTGCTGTGAAGGGGGCTTTCTCCTGCTTGGCGTCGCAGCGTGACGGTCTACTCGCGAGAGCGCTCGGGGGCTCGCGAGCCGGCGCTGCTTCCCAGCAGAGGGATTACGAAAGCAGCGTCTTGTCATTCTAGGCGGCAGGCAGAGCGTCACTCCAATTGGGCTGCCGCGGACGTGATGGAGAAAAGACGGTCGAGGTTGCTGCAAGCGTTGGGCCGCAATGCTCGCGGAGGAAGCTGGCTTGGTCCGTCATACTGTGGTGACATGTGCGCGAGGACGGCACGCGGGTTGTTGCTCATCAGTTGTGTGGAGGGGGAGGGGCTTGAGCGGTTCAGGTGACGGAAAGGTAGAGATGTACGTATGTACATTTCATTCTGAGTGGGCGAAGTGATGTCTAAGCTGTGGTTGTGAAGGAAGGTGTATCGGAGTGCTGATGGCAAGGCGGAGGAGGGTGCATGTGAGCGTATATGGCAGAGCACGGCGGGCCGAGAAGAGGTCGCCTTGCTTTTCCATGGTCGAGTTGTGACTGCGAGCGAAAAGAAAATAGAAAGACAGTAGATTGAAGAGTGAGGTTGTTGCCTAAGGCGTCCCATGTCAAACGAGACGAGGCAGGTGGCTGGGAGAAGCCACAAGTGGCGGTGAATTGACCGCCTTTCGCCTCTTCGCGACTCATCATCGCCCTTCTGATTTTTCCTCGGAATCCCATTTCCCTCCCATCGCCGTGGACGAGGCAACTTCGACAAACTCGAAATGCCGGAACAAAGCAGAGTTGCGGTGACCTCTTCCCTCCGAGTCTTCCTCGTGGTAGGAGATCGAAGCCTCCCTCTCGGGCGCCTCCCCGGCGCAGTGAGACGCGCCCAACCCGCACCCCCCACGGGCTCCAACTAGAACGCGTCGCCCAGTGAAGCCCGGTATCGTGACGGCTGTCCCCACGCCTTCGCCGCGAGGGGGCCGCGAGCGCGTAGTGCGTCACGATCGCAAAACACCTCCTCCAAAGGGCAGGCGTGAGACTTTGATTCGAAGGGCTGGGCGAAAACGGGGCTGCTTGCTTCTTTTATCGAAACAATAGTACTAGTAGTGCAGATTTTAGACTGGTGGGTTCAGGTTGGGCAGCGATGAGGTCGGACGACAAGGTTCGGGCCATTGGGCGGCGGACGGGGAGAGCGGCGCTGGCGTCTGGCGGCGGCGGGGGCCTTGTTTTCTTTGACCGGTACGTACTGCTGCTACTACTGTTGAAGCGAGGCGGCATTTGGTGTTCGCTTGTGCACACGCTGCGGGCGATCGGGGTGGGATACTTTTGCACTGGTTGGTGGGATGTGGATGTATGCGGGTTTCGACTTTCATGGTGTCATCGTCGCCGTGATATGAGATGTTGACGGATGATGGGGTGTTTGTGACGGAGGGGCGTTGGGTGACGAGTCCGCCTCATGATGGCTTTCGTGGGAGAGGCGGAAGAGGGGTTTGTCGACCAGTCGGGGCTTCTTCAGGTCTCACTCAGGTGGTGCAAATGTCACGCGGGGAGGCCTGAGACACGCGGGAGGATCTGCTCATGCCTCCCTCCCACTGTGCTCCCTCTCTCCCACGCGAGTAAGGGCAACAAGAGGCTTCGGTCTGGTGTCGCGCACCCACGAGCGCCTCAGCCGCACAGGCAGTACCTCCTACCACCACGTTGTTCCCCCTCGGAGCGACAAGCCTCGTCCGTACCGTGTGCGCGTGTGCCCGTCATCCCCTCCCTTCCCCGCCCGCCAACCTTAACCCCCCTCGGGCACGACTTCATCCAAAGGACAGAGGCGGCAGCACCTATCGTCCTCGCCCCGCCGTCTCACCATCTCTCCTCGCGCGCGCGGCAGCCGCCGCAGTCGAATTGCTCACAAGCAGGCAGCGAGTCGGCCGCCCTCATCGCGAGCAAACCGGAGGCGCCATCATCGGCGGGTTGGGTTGTCGCCGACGCGGACGCGGCTAATGCAGGCGGCGCAGGCCCTCCCCTGCACGCATGCCCGACCCATCAGGCTGGAGTGCCCGCCGAATCACCACGCGCCCGTCTGCCAGTGGCCCTCCCCCTCCGTCTCCGCTGCTCACTAGCTATTGCTCCCGCTTCACTCCTACTGCTCACTGCTCACTGCTCACGCCTGCCACGCCCACGCCCACGCCCACGCCTGACCGAGACCCGCCCGCTCGCTCACGGCCGCCTTCCGCCCCGCGCGCCCCGCGCGCCCCGCCTCTTCCCATCTGCCCGCAGCCCGTCGCCCGTCGCCCGTCGCCCTTCATCCTCCTCCGCGCCATCCCATCACCGACTCCGGCACCATACGCCATTCCCTGCCCCCACTCGCTCCCCCGTTTCGTCAGGCTTGGGCTCGCGGCAGAGGTGGCCCAGGAGCGCGTGCGTCTGTTATAGCAGGCCTGTCCCTGTCTGCCCGCCTGCCCTTCCCCTTCCATCCCGCCACCAGACTTCACACGGCCATCCCAGTCCCGTGACCTCATCTCTTCACCTTCGCCTTGCCCGTGTTGAAGGCTGTTTGCTCCAGTATCCGGCCCGGGAGCTTCGAATCGCGACTGCCTTGACGCGGTCCGGCCCCCGCCACTCCATCGCCCATTTGCCCGCGTGCGCGACCGTCGCGGAGCCCCGCCGAAAGCCGCCGCCGCCGCCCACACCGCCTGTCGCGTCCACCACACCGTTACTTGGCTCGCCCCTCTTATACAAGTCCCGACGCGCTGCAAACATGGCCTATGCCCACCACGCTCGATCGGGCTATCAGCACCCTCAGCACCCAGATCCCGCAGCAATCGCCCGCTCCACCCCCCACCCGCACCCCGCCGGCCCCGCCAAACGCCCGGCCTGCTTCGACGACGACGACTCCGCCATCCTCGACCCCTCCATCCTCGACTCTGACATCATGCAGAGCCCCGACGATGCCCAACTGCGCAAGGCCTCCTTCGCCCACAGCAACCCCGCCGTGCTCTCCCCGCCTGAGTCGCACGCCTGGGATCCGCACTACGCGCATGGCCTGCCCGTCGACGCGTCCGCTGGTGCGTATCACGACGAGCCCCATCACGCCTACCTCCGCCAGAACCCTCAGCAGGCGCAGGCGTACGGGCATCCACCCAAACCGCCGCAATGGGCGTACGAGCAGGGTTCCGGCCAATGCACCCCGTCCAACAACGGCGTCGATCTCATGCCGCCCCCGCCGCCCTTCGATGCGCCCAACTACGGCCATCAGCGGTCAGACAGCGTGCACCAGAACTTCCCTCTTCCCTTGCCTCACTCGGGGCCTCAGCATCCACCGGCCTTCAGCAACGGACCGCACGGCGAAGGAAACTTCATCCCCGCCCCGCAGGTGCAGACGCCCATGTCGCCCCATTCACATCAGGACTGGATGGCCATGGCCCAGCAGGAGGTTGAGACGCGGCCCGTGTCGAAACGGATGAGGCCTTCGAGCCCCCCCCGCACGACGGTCGATTTCCAGCGTCGGGATGGCATTCGAAAGAAGAATGGGCGAATAGACATCCCCAGTGAGCGGAACATCGCTACGATCGACGTGATGATCGAGCACGCCGAGGACGACGACACTCTCAAGGAGCTGAAGCAGCAGAAACGGCTGTTGCGGAACCGGGAGGCTGCGTATGTATCGTATCGTGTGTCTCGTTCGAGTGAGAAAATGCTAACGTGATTGATGTAGACTCGCGTCTAGACAACGCAAGAAGAAGCACACGGAGGACCTCGAGACGCAGCAGAAGGACTTTACACGGACGATTAACGGTCTCACTTCGCAGATCGACAACCTCGAACTGGCACGGCAAGAGCAGAATCGCAACCATCAGATGATGACGCATCGTATGCAAGAGTTGCAACGATTCAACGACACTCTGCAGGATGAGAAGAGAAGTCTCGTCATGAAAAACTCTGAGGAGACTGCCAGTCTCCGCAAAAAGGTGCAAGTGCTCACAGAGCAGCTCGAGGCCAGTCCCGCACCCGCCATGTCCGCTGCCCCCAGCAGCACTGGCTTCACTGACTTCAGCGCGGAAATGGAAGCCCTGAACATGGGCGGCACCCACGACTGGGATAATTTCCTCTTCGACAATGAGATGCAGACAGCGTCGCACAACGACGATTTCTACTTCGACGCCCACAAGCCGACGCCCATGTTGGAGAAGAAGCCATCCTCGGCGACGGTCGTGCACGACCCGCCAAAGAAGCCTCAAGAAGACACGTCCGAGCAACCCATGGCGTCCGGTCTGCTATTCTTCCTACTCCTCTGCGGCGCCTTCGTTGCCTCGCGGCCGGCTAACAACCCGTCCGCCGATCTTCCCCAAGTCCCGCCCAACGTCCGCGCCGCAGCGCCCACCGTACTCAACAGCTTGCTCGCCGACTCGAACCAGCCGTCCACGCAGACCAGTCAAGCAATGTCCCACACCAACCAGCACGAGCCCACGTCGTCAGGCGTCAGCCAACCTCATCTCCGCCACCGCGGCCGCCTCGACCAGATGCATCAGCAACTGACGACGCCGACGAAGCAGCAAGAGATCGACTCCGCCTTCGCCCTCACTTCGTCCCAATACGCCTCCATCACCAACATGGACATGCCGGAGCACTACCACCAAGACCGCCCGCACAACACCAGCGGTAATGCCCATCGCCAAAACAGCCAAACACACCAGCAGCAGAAGTCTTCACACCGCCGCAACCTCGCTGAGGCCCTCGCATCAAACTCGCACGACCGCGGCGGCAGCCGCGCAGAAGTGTACACGCGCAGTCTGCTGTTCGATCAGATCCCGACGGATGTGGTTAGGCAGTTCAAGGAGATGGTGAAGGATTGTGGGGAGATTGAGGCGAGGCAGCAGCTGGAGCAGGGTCGAAATTAGGGCCGAGGGATGTATGGGTATAAGGCTGAGGTCTGAGGGGCCGGGCTGTCGCTCTGTCTTGATGCTGCGAGATACGGTGCTACCATCATCGCACGACCAGCTCATGATCATTTTCCGACCTCCCTGACTCCGACGACTTTGCTCACCTCCTTCCTCACCGCCTCATCCGAGACATCACTCACGAAACCACATGCGAAAATCATCCCTGACGTCAATCACGACCTCACTCACCGCGTCAACGCAACCTCAATCATGACACCACCCACAACCTCAACTCACGACCTTGACTCATGACTCCCCTCATGACACCACGACCTTCCGACGAACCCCACGACCCTCACGAAACCAACGACCCATCAACGACTCACGAAAATTTTAACGGCCGACCCAACCCAACATACCCCGCATTGCCCCCAATGTAACGAAACGACCCATAACGACCACATCCTTCCAACCAACAGATCCACACCCCAGATCAGAACAGAGAGGCACCGCCCCATACACGCCCTCTTTCAGAACCCTGAGACTGCGCGAGCATGAGAGCAATCTCTTCTCTTCCCATCCCACTTGTTCTATATCACCCTCACCCCTACATCACGACCCCACACGGATAGCGAACTCCAATCGCACAAGGATGTCTTTGTTTTCTTGAGACAGACGGACAGACGGACAGACAGAAGCACAGCACCAGCACCAACACCGGCACCGGCACAGGCACCAGCATGGCATCAGCACCGACTTTGGCATTCGGCGTCTCATTTCAGTATGGATTAGCATGGCTTATTAATACATTTTTACTCCATCCATCGCACACCACCGTCTTTACTCTACACCTTTCGGCTCTCGTCATCACTGGCTTTTGCCGGGCACACACACATCCACCCGAACTACCGCATCGGCACGGGCTCAAGCGACCAGTCAAGGGATCGAGCAAGGGGATCCAGCGGCTTCCAAGCGGTCCCTTAGGGACTCCAGTGCGCGCGGAAAGAAGCGAGCAGATACGCGAGCAACAAGCCGTCGAGCTGTCCTTTAAGTCGATCTCGTCAGGGGCCGTTTCTGTCCAAGCTTTGCTTCCGCACCTCTGTCTTTCCCGAGCTCAGCACCGGCCATGCTGATTTGCGTTTCTCTTCTGTGTTTTCGATGGGATTCTTTTTCTTATGTAATTCCCTTTTCTCCCCCCACACTTCTGGATAACGAGGGGATGAGGGCCTTGACGTATTAGGCAGAATGCAATGGAACTGGGTGGGCGAGTCGTATTTAGTGTAGGTTAATCGACATACAGACTCTTCTGCTTCTGGCCTTCGCTCTCCCGCTTCAATCCCTCTTACTTCCGATCCTTAGCTTCGCGCCTTCTTTCCTGCCTGCTTTCACCGTCTTCCGCTCCCCTGGCGGACAGAAGCCTTCGGCCATGCCCTCAGGCGGACGTCGCGTTCCGCACGGAAGCCGGTCGAGAGGCGTCCGGCTTCGGCTGGAAAATCTGTGAGGATGCTGTCGAAGGACTACCGACAGACCACCGATCAAAGTGTGGACGTCACTGATGAGTTCGTCTCGCGCGTTCTCGCTACAGCATCACAACATCCTCCTCTTCGACACGAGGCCGCGCATCAAGCAAGGGCGTCTCCGCGATCCCTCTCCTCACCGCCCCGGCCAGCGAGCGCTACACAGAACTCACGCCCTCTCCCGCTCCACTACCCCACCCACCCACCACCCCAGAGTCATCCCCGCGCCCTTCCTCACCACACAACGCC
>JAWXCT010000150.1:121334-133899 GCA_034509035.1 Saxispiralis lemnorum
AGCGAAGGCGGTGGGGAGGCAGGCGAGAAGCGGGGGAAGGACGTCGCGCGGTGAGGGTTGTGGCGCGAGAGGCATGGTTTCGTAGGAGTCTGCTCAGAGGTTCTGTGGGGTAGGGAGACGCTCGTGGTGTGGATAGCAGCAGTCGCTCGAAGGGGAGGCGGGTGGAGGGGAGAGAAGCTGAGGGCGAAGCTCTAGCAGACGATCACACGACCTCGTGACGCCGAAGTGCAGGAACCAGGTGACGGTAAACGCAGGACAGGGCGGAAGAAGAAGAAGAAGAAGAATCAAACGGTCTACTTAGCCTGAGGAAGTGGTCTTCGGGCCACAGGAGAACGGGCGTCTGGAGGAGGTGGTGGCCGGGAGGCCTGGTGGGTCGCAATAATGACCCTCCGTAAACATTTCCAGCCGCCGGCCACGCTCGGTACACGCTTTCCCTTGGCCCGACGTGGTATGCCTTAGGCTAGAGATCCAAATGCAAACATCTGCTCCTGCCTGATTGGGATTGTTTTTGAGAAAAGCAATCTTTGAAAAGAGAGGCCTTACGTAGGCCTGACACCATTCATTGTGGGTTGAGGAAAACGACTCACGGCCCCCTGTAAACATGGCTGAGTTATTGCTGGACGCATCACATTGAACCGCTCTGTAGCGAATCTTTTTCTGTATATTAGATAACAAGAAGTTGTCATAAAGAGTATGTGTTCCACACCGCATACTGTCCTTGTACTCTTACAGGAAACAACGGGAGATTTGCCACTGAAGTGCATCAAGGGGCACCATGTGAAACTGGAGGTTATGCCTGTATATCATGAGCCGATCATCTAGAACAAATTCTACCATCTGTCGCCCAGGGCCATACACCAACTCTTAGCCCCTAAACGCCCCTCCAACACTCTTCATCACAAAGTCACGCGCCGTCGGCGCATCCAACACCTTCAGCTCCCCCTCCCGAAACAACCTCGGCATCCGCCACACCCTCACCTGAATCATGAGCACAATAAACACCGGAAACCCAATCGCCGCCACCGTCTGCGTGACCGCAAACGTCGACACGAACGTCAGCACCTGCAACCCCACAAAGAGCGCCACCGCCCTGCTCCTCACCGACTGGAGCGGATGGGCTTCCCCCACCAGCCCCCTCTCCAGCGCCAAAAACCCCGCCCGCATCACGACCCCGTTCCCCGCCAGCGTCTGCAGGACCATGACAAAGAACAGCCCTGCCAGCACCGCCTGCGGGATCAGCCTCAGCAGGAACAGGAATGGCCCTGCCATGGTGACGAGGAACAGCAGCCCCTGCGCGAGGTGCGAGGCGCGCTGCTCGACGACGCGGTCGACGACGGCGGCGCGCTCGCCTTTCTCGTTCAACTCGACGCGGTGCACGCAGAGTGACGTTATGTGCAGGGGCCCATGTGGAATGAGGCCGTTGGGGAAGGGCAGGCCGAGGAGGCCGCAGAGGAGCATCAGGAGGCCGAGCAGGAAGAAGTCCCAGTGGAAGCTGGGGGTTTTGCGGAGGGGGAATCTGGAGGATTGGAACATCAGGGAGGAGACTGCGGGAGATTCTTAGAAGTGACGGCTTTGGCGGAGGGGGCTGCGTACCGTTGTGATTGAAGTAGAAGAGTGTCGTGACAAGGAGGGCGAAGGGTAGCGCGAGGAAGACGGAGCCCACGTCCAGCTCCCAGAACCTTACGAACCAACCGCGGTCCGCTGTCGTCTCGAACGCTCCGGAGATGGGCAGGTTGTCCAGCTCCAGATCCCTCATCCGCCCAATGTGAACGAACCAGGAAAAGAAGATTATAGTAAGTGGTGTCCCGTAATCCTCGACAAACTTCCTCAGATGCTTCCAAAACAGCCTCGACCCTCCAACGACCGTGGCTCCGTATCCGCATATGAGCACGAGGAGCGCAACCGTCAAGCTCAGATAGGGCGCAGCCACCCTCTCGCGGTTCCACTGCCGCAAAAGCACTTCCACGCCCTTTTGCAGGTACACGAACGCAATGTACAGACCAAACCTGTCGCAGCTGAACCTCGTCACGTACGTCAGGAAATTGCACGTATTCGTCACCGCGAGTAGCGTATGAAGCACGAACGACCAGATCCCGATCCAGGCCCAGAACGCAAAATAATCAATCCCCGCCGGCGTGACAATATTGTAGATTGTGTAGGCGAAAATTGCGATTGGCCCCGTGACGCCGACAATGCACAGCGGCTGCGCGGAGAACAGCGCGAACAGCGTGCAGCCCACCACTTGTGCCAGCAGAACCTCGTTGACGCCAAAGCTGTTGTCCGTGCGCGCGAACATGTCGAAGGAGAAGGCGAACGCGGGCAGGAGGTTGGCAAAGTACATGTACGTAACGGAGGGTATGACACGGTAGTTCCAGGCGTCTTTCCAGTCGCTCCAGTAGTACGGGGCGCGTTGGCGCAGGTCGTTGATCATGCCGGCGAAGGGGGTCGATTGCCGTTTCGGTGGCGTGCTGCTATTTCGGTGGCGTGCTGCTATGGCCGGTGGAGGTTCGATGGAGGGTTGTGTCGGTGTGCGCCATGGTTACCGGACTTGGAGAGTAGACATGAGAGTGGGAGATAATATGAGAGGGAAAAAGTGAGAGCGATTGAGCTTTGAAAGATTGTGCACCTTACCGTTGGTTCTTGTCGAAGAGTCTACATCTGCAGCAGTATTTTCCCCCCGCATGAATTGCGCCGTGAGGACGGAGGGAAGTTCGCCTCCACGGGGAAGAATGGATGGCCAAGAGAGGTTTGATGCAACCAGCCGTATCGATTGCATGTGCCAACGCCCGGGTCAGCTTGTTCGACATCGCCTTGGGCTTCTGGTGGCTTCTTTCATCGTTTGGCTGTCTCTCAAGAGATGGAGACCCATGACTGAGGAAGAATTAAATTTGATCAGCCGACCCCTCTCCAACACCGTCACATGTGAGAAGGACTGCTTCGCGCTCCAGGTGTTGATCTCGTACAGAGACCACGACTTGAGCAATGTCCCTGGCCCAGCTTGGCACATATTGATCGTTCTGGGGCCGTGTATCTGCCCAGGCAGCTGCTGCGAGCCGCAACGTGACTCCGTGCTAGTCTTGCACCATGCCCAGGCGCCTCCGATGTTCTCGCAACCGTAGCTCGGTACATTCCGGAAGATGTGAGGAGACGGAGAGCACGCCGAAGGAAGTGTGGCTGAACGGCGAGGCTCGTGACCCCTACACGGAGTGGCCGAACGGCTGCTGCCTGAGTCAGCAGGTGGCTGCAGTTCCCGTCTCCTGCAAGGGCTTTTGGGAACAATCGCATTGTTCGAGGCTCGACTTCACTTTATGCTTCTCTTTGTCGTCGACTACAGATTCGGCTCAGGACCAAACCGGACATGCGCGACCTAATCAACTAATAAGCAGCAAAGATGAGATAATCACCCCCGGGGGCCTATACGAACGCCCCATCTCGCGTGTCTGGCGTCTGGTCCCCTGCGCACGCCCCGGACCGCTGCGCAGGCGTGACGAGCAGCTCCACGCGTTTCAGCCGAGACGTGTCGCGCTGTTTGTCGGACCCCATTGGTTTCACCCAGACAGCACCTACTCGGCACGCAGCCAATGGGCGCTCTCCTGCACTCTAATCCGAAGACGACGCGCTTTTTCGCAGAGCCGCTGGTTCGCTTTCGGCCCCGGCAGCGGCCACTGCGGTCACACTGTGTCAGATAGAAGGCGGCGAAAGAGAAGGGCTGGTTCGCAACGGAAAGATGCCCGGCGGCCGCGACGAGACTTTGCGGACAATACCGGCATGCACCGCCATTGTGTGGTGGATCGGCGTGTCTGAGATGGCCCGGACAGTAAGCCATGTGGAACAATAGCCTAGACCTCTCACCCCTTCGCTACGAGGCGCTTGCCGGTATGCTGTAGCGTTCGACACATCATTAGTGTGCCTCTACTACCCTGCCTTCTCCCCTTCGCCTTTTCCCTCCTTCTTTCTCACATCCCACCCACGCCCCATTCACGGAGGCCCGACACTCTCTTCACGGACTCCCTCACGCTCGTTGCTTGAACCTGCGCTGGCCGCAGCCCTTCGTACTCTCGTTATTGCAATCCTTAATTTTCGTGTCTCAACTACCAACTTACCTGCCGCTACCGATCAACTACCGCAACCATGATTGGACTACTCAACACCATAATCCTGCCTTGCCTTGTCCTGGCCCAACAAACCCTGGCCGCCCCGGTCGAACCTCACAAGTCTGGAGGCGCTGAGCACGTTGTCATCATCGACAAGAACCAGGACCTGCCCCCGCGATACGAGGAAGTGCTGGAGAGATTAGCGCTGCGCGAGGACAACGCCGATGTGCACCGCATCTTCAACAACAGCGCCTTCGTCGGCTTCGCCGCCGACATGACGGACCACTGCCTGGACCTGCTCGCCAACATGTCCGACGTCTCGCTCGTTGAACCCACTCTCAATGTCATGGCCGACTCGCTGGTCGAGCGCCGGGCCTCCAGCCTCGACCACCGCGCCAACGCTCCATGGGGCCTGCAGCGCATCTCGACTACCAGCGACGTCGATGGCAACGCCGAGACCATCGACTTCACCTACGCCTACGCCAATGAGGACCTTGGCTCGGGCGCCGACATCTACATCCTCGACACAGGCATCTACACGGAGCACAGCGTGTTCAACGGGCGCGCGGAGATGCTTTGGTCCTTCGACGAACAGGGCGACACAGACGGCCACGGTACGCACGTCGCGGGCACAGCCGGCGGCTCAACCTTCGGCGTCGCCTCCAACGCCAGCATCTACGGCCTGCGCGCGCTCGACTCCAACGGCGGCGGCATGTCGTCCAACGTGGTGGCCGCCATCGACTTCGTAGTTAACCGCCACGACGAGCGCAAGAACAACCCCGAATTCCGCGGCTCCGTCATCTCCCTCTCCCTCGCCGCCGAGCAAAACGTCCAGTCCATAAACAGCGCCATTACGGCCGCCACGCGCGCCGGCGTGCACGTCTGCGTCGCGGCGGGCAACTCTGGGGAGGACGCGTGCTCCTCCTCACCTTCATCGGCTGGCGGCTCCCACGGGAGCGCCATCAGCGTCGGCGCCGTCGACATGGCGAATCGCCGCTCCGACTTCAGCAACTACGGCGACTGCGTCGACGTCTACGCGCCGGGCGAGAACATCATCTCCGCCTGGATCGGCGCGCCCAACATGATCAATTCGCTCGACGGGACGTCCATGGCCACGCCCCACGTCACGGGCATTGTGGCGTACGCGATGGCGAACGAGACGCTGGCCCGTGACCCTAAGGCCATGAAGGCTTGGATTCGGGAGAATGCTGTGCGGACGGCTGATGGCACGCTGCTGGCGAACAATGGCGTGCACAAGAAGAGCGCCGACACGGACGTGCGGCAGAGCAGCGAGAGCAAGCCGAAGCTCGTCGGCCGGCCGGAGAGCCGCAAGGCGAAGCGCGACGCTGCGTGGGTCGCGGCGCAGCCGGAGTCGCTGGCGTGCCGGCAGGCGAGGCAGCGTGGCGAGAGGGCGGCGTGGGTGTGCGGGGCGAAGAGGACGCTGAAGCGGGCGGCAGCCATGCTGGAGGCGGTCGCTTGGTAGTCTACCAGTGAGGCAGTTAGCAATAGTATGGATAGAGAAAGACAGCAGTTTCAGCGTCATGTATAGACAGCTTTGGTGTTGGCTGGGAGTTTCGTTTTGGTTAGTACTGGATGGGCATCTTTCCACGGCCTCTTAATTGAGCATATTTCTTTAGAGCTGCGGCTGATGATCCGCCTTACACAGCTCCCGTTCTTCTGCGTCCTCCCGCGCTCATTCGTCACAACCTTGAAACTCGTGATATCCCGACTCGCCTTGGCCGTGACCTGCCACCCGTGCATGTCGCCTCGCCTCTCCCGCGTCAGCGTGGCTCGGTCTGCATGCCAATCTTTTCTGCCGGCTGTTGTGCATGCAGCATCGCCACACGCTGTGGCCCTCCCCAGGCCTCAAAAATGGACCGCTGCGCTGTCCGTCGCGCTGTCCGCCGCGCAGCCAAGTGCAGCGCCGACCCGGTCGTCGAAGCGCCAGGAAATTTGCCCTACGCAAAGGCGAGTGACAGTGATCACCAGAATGTGCCTCGTCGAACAGTTGAAGAGGTGAAATGGCAGCCTTAGATGCTGTTGCTTAGCAAAGAAGGTTCACCCCTCACTCCCCCCTCCTGGTTGCCTTTGTCAGCCTCCAACACGGCAAGGTTGACTGACAGGAACCATCAGGCTCGGCAAAAGGCAGCCGGCCCGGCACGAGATCTGTCCGGCCTGGTCCTGGCGCCCGCCCTACCGGCACCCTGCAGGGCTGAGAGGCTGCGATGCGCGTCGCGCGTGCCGCGTTGCCGAAATGGCCTCAGGGACGAAATCACTTTTGCGGATGCGGTGAGGGTGAATGGGACGAGGAAGTGGGGATATGATTGACCAGACCATTGGAAATAGACGGAATGGGCGTGGGGAATGGGGTTGATCAAGGTCTTAAACTCGCCATAGCAGCCAAAACTGATACAACAACTTCGACTTCAAACTACCAACGACAATCTATTGCAAGCCTGGGCGACGCGCAAGACAGGCGCCCGCCGCGGCACTCTGGGCCGAGAAGTCAGAAGAGAGATGGTGTGCTCGCCCACGGCCCAGCCGGGACCACGGCGTTCACCGGGAGCTCCTCTCCAGAGCAAGTCGAGCACTTCACGCTGGCGCCTGCGCTCTCCTCCTACAAACCCATCACTTCACCTATCTTACGATCAACGGTACCTGCTACCTCATCCCCAGCCGACGCTCGCTACATCCCACCTCACGCACTATCACAAGACCGCATCCTCTTGACGACAGCTAGTCTACGGAACCACTAACGTACCTTCTAATCTGTACGTCTCTCCATGGACCGCACAGTGGCGCATCGTCACTTCCTCAAGATCCCTGCAACTGACGCTTGCTTGACCTCCAGGTCGGTCACCAACTCTCGCGACCACCACATCACTACTCCTCAAACGAAATGGCATCGCAAGGATATTACCAGGGCGGGGGGTACCCTCCCCAGGGCTACCCCCCCCAAGGCTACCCCCCGCAGGGCTAGTACGTCGCGACCCCCCCTCCATCCATACCTTCCGCCGCCACCCACCACCTTGCCCCTCGCCCAACTCCACAACAGGAAGAATATGGGCACAAACTAATCCCCTCCACCCCCCTCCCACAGCGACCAGGGCTATCCTCCCCAGCAGCCCCCGCCGATGCAGTACCAGCAGCAGCCGCCCCCGCAGCAGCAGCAGCAGGACTCCAGCTCCGGCTGTGGCTGCTTCAAGGCCTGCATTGCCACGTTGTGCTGCTGCTGGGTCTGCCAGGAGTGGTGCGAGTGCTGCACCGATTGCTGCACGGACTGCTGCTGAGGGGGTGGATTGGGTGGTGAGCAGCGGGTAGAATGCCGATGACGGCTGGAAGATTCGAGCCCAGACGGTAAATGCTGGTACCAAATCGCGGGAGCTCAAGAGAAGATGAATTAGGTTCGCGAGCTCCAATGCGACCGTCTTCCGCTCGTCTTTCGCCAGCTGAAGATGGATGAACGTCGCAACAAGGGGGGCGATAGGACCCAGGAGACCATGAGCAAGGGGGAAGTGGGTTGGTGCTGCATCTTTGCTTCCAGTTAGGCCTTAATTTCCTTTTGCTTTAGGGCTGCTTCTTGAGCGGCTTGCGCGTGTTTAGTCAAAGCGTTCCCCATACGCCTGCTCACATGAACATTCAAATCATCGTATCTCTTTAGTTTCGTTTTTGACTCTGGTTTCCTACATCGTCGGGGTATCATCTTCTTCCTATCGGCCGGCCGAGGGTCACCTCTTCTTTTCCGGTACAGTGTTCGAGGAGCCATCTCTCTGCCAAAAGCGCAAGCCACGTAGCGGTTCTACGTCTCCGTCAAGCAGCCAGTCTGCTCCACTCTGAACTCCCACGCAAGTCTGACATCTTTAAGTCTTGTAAAAGCGAAAGCCCGAACATTCCCCTCAGGGCCTAACCAAATAGCTCCCCAACGCCCTCTCAAACTTTTCCACCCTCACAGGCATCTCCAAATTCCAAAAGGGATTCTTAACCACAAACTCCCCAAACAAATCATAGCACCGCCTCACCACCACATCGGTATTCGGCTGCTCAGGGCTCGTGAACAGTAGGAACTTCATCCCTGTAGGCGTCTCGAAGCACGTCAGCCGGAAGCGCGAGCTCTCCAGCGTTTCGATGCCCGTCGTGTGCGGCCGCCGGATGCCCGGTGAGGGATTCGGGGATTGAGGTGGGGGGACGGGGTTCGTGGAGCGCGAGATGGCGTGGATGCCGTGGAAGGTGCCGGCAAGGATTAGGGCGTCGTTGGAGGTGAGGTTGTTGAGGCCCGGGGTGAAGGTTCGGTTGTAGATTAGGCCGCCGGCTTTGTTGATTATGAGGAGAGCGAAGACGACCCTGAGGCGGAGTGTTAATGGGGTTTTGAGTGGTTGATCGTGGGAAGAGCCTTACATGATTGTGCTGTCTTGGTCGCTGTTCGCGACCTTGAAGAACGAAGTCGTTCGTCTACCAGCCCGTCTGCTACCTTACATCGACCCGAAATGGGGTGCCTGACAGCCAGGCGCGATCATTGGCTCACGTGCTCACGCGATACCAAAGCGCGTCAGGCTGCAGCCTCGAGGAAAGCGGGCGTAACGCTCGGTCCGGGCAGGGTCACCTCACCCCGCGCCTCGCTTTAAGTCGTCACAGCTTCACTTCGACTCGACGACACAACTCTGTCTATCCTTCACTGACTCCTCACTGGCGATGGTCGGCGAGTTGAAATACGACTCTTCCCCTCCGTTCCCCGGAGACTGAACTACAAGAACTCCACGGCCATCACTTCCACTATCGCTGCGACCAACCCAACCGTCATGGCGACCCCGAACACTTCAGGCTCCATTGCCCGCATTACCAAGGAGATCGGGAATATTCAACGCGGAATCGACCTCTCACTCGCCGTTGGCTGCCGCGACAATGACGTTCGCCATGTCCGCGCCCTCATCATCGGCCCTCCTGAGACACCTTACGAGTTCGGCTTCTTCGAGTACGAGATCAAGTTCGGCAAGGACTACCCCATCTCCAGCCCCAATGTGCGCGGTATCACGACCAACGGAGGCAAGTGCCGCTTCAACCCCAACATCTACAACTGCGGCAAGGTCTGCTTGTCGATTCTGGGTACGTGGCGGGGCGAGCCGGGGGAGTCGTGGAGCAGTGCGCAGGGGCTGGAGAGCGTCTTGCTCAGCATCCAGAGCCTGATGAGCGCGAACCCGTACGAGAACGAGCCGGGATTCGAGGATCAGAAGAAGGATCAGCCGCTGCCCAAGGCGTATGTGGAGAAGATTCGCCATGAGACGCTGAGGATTGCAGTGGTGCAGAGATTGGAGGGAATGCTGGGGATCGACATGAGTAAGGTGCCGCCTCTTTACAAGAGGATCCGGGATAAGACTAAGGAGATGATGGATCAGTCGGCGGCTTCATCAGCGTCCTCGGCAAGCTCGCCTGAGAAGGAGGACGATGCGCACAGCTCGACACCGAGCTCGGAGAAGTCGGCTTATGAGTATGATGCAGAAGCCGCGTACAACAACTCCGATTCCGGGTACTGGGATCCTTTCGCCGACCTCATCAAGCGCCGCTTCTTGTGGTACTACGACACCTACGCCAAAGCTATTGAACACGAAAGCCCCTCCCACCAAGACGGCGAGAAGTTCAAGCGTATGGAGTTCGAATATCCGCCCAACAGCATGGAGGGCACATTTGACTACACAAACCTCGCACAGCGCCTCGACCACGTCGCTACCGCTCTCGAAGATGAACGCAAATCCTGGGCCAAACAAGGCGCGACCCAAGTCGTTGAGAGCACCCAACTGGCTGTCCAACTCGCCTTCCAATTCAAACAACTCGAGCACACCTGGAACAACACCCAGGAGAAATCTGCGCGCATGGAGCTCTCGCTCCCGGATCCTAAGAATCCCTTCGTCTGGAACCTCACGCTCTTTGGCCAGCCCATGACAAACCTCGACGGTGGCATGTGGGCTCTCACGCTCAGCATCCCGCCCTCTTTTCCCGAAGCGCAGCCGCGCCTCAAGTTCGAGACCCCTATCTTTCACCACCGCGTCGGCAGCTTGGGGTATCTGTGCTATTTCCCCAACAAGCCTGAGGAAATTGGCTCACATCTCGACGCGATCGTGCATGCGGTGCAGGACGAGAAGCCGACTTTCGATCCGAGGGCTGTGGTGAATCCGGGTGCGTTTGCGCTTTTCTGGGGTGGTGATGAGAAGCGGAAGTTTTACAATCGCAAGTTGAGGAGAAGCGCGGCGGATAGCTATGAGGGCTGAGGTGGACGCTGGCACGGACAGACGGGTGTGAACTACGCGCTCGCCAATCATTCTTGGGACTCGACTGGGCAGCACGAAGACGGCCATGGTTTTTTTGGCAAATCTCTCTGCGTTTTGCGTCGCGCAGAGGAAGGACGAAAGAGATAGGCAACGCACGACGCACGATGCACGTTTTGGGCCTCTTTCGTCTGCTCGATTGGACTACCATGGCTGTGCTTGCTGCGCATGAGACTCTCTTTCCTCTCGCGAGGGCGAGAGCGCGCGCTACAGGGGATTCAGAAAAGGAAGACGAGAACGAGAGTGTGATGCCTCTTTTCAGCGTGGTGTTGGGAGGCGTCACGTCAGGCCGGCCGCTTTGCAATGAGACGGCCGCGACCGTTAGGGACTTATAATTTCGTGTGGGGTTTAGTGCTTGTTCGCGATACCTCCGTAGCTCAGATAATTGATTCAACTGAATGCAGCATCTGAAGATAACCTTTCTTGCATTTTCGTGCAAGTTGATTGGTGGGGCATCTACTGATTCCCGCGAGAGCTCGTCGTGTCTGGTTCTGTAAAAGCTATACCTCCGTCTCTCCCGACCACCGGGCAACCTGCAAGCCCTTCACGGTCCCTTTCCCTGGTCCACCCAATCTCTTCCCCACGGCTGAATGCCAGCCGTCTAGGCCCCAGCCTCCGGTCTGAGCGCCAAATGCAGCCACTATCTGCCCGGAGGCACCTGCGTGACCCCATGGGCTAATAGGCGTGCAATTACTGGCGGAAGCGTACCGAAGGCCACCGCGGCGCCGATGTCGTCTGCACTCGGCTCTTGTCAAATCCCATGAAGACTTCTCCTAGATGTCGATGGGGTGCGCTATGCCGAGCTTCAGTAGCTGCGAGTGGACGCGCTTGCGCTCTTGCGCTGTGCTTTGCGTGGAGAATAGATCCTTCATCGAGAGGTTGATGCCGGGCGGCAAGGCGCACGAGGAAGATCCGTCGAGTGATCCATCAGGCCTGTTCTTCGGATCCGAGTTGCATCTCCTCGACAGAGGGAGTATGGGTCACCGCCTTTAGCTCAGATGCACTCGAGATGCGGTCAGAGCTTCGCCTTCAGTGGCTTCTCCTCCGCTCGGCCAGCGCCCTCCTCGACCGCGATGCACACCATAACGGCAATGTCGTCTGGCTTGCCTCCGGTCCAGCCCTCTTGGGGGTAGTACATCTTGACCTCGCGAGCAAAGGGACCATCCCGCCTGCGATCCAGTCCGGCCATCTTGGCCTCCCGCATCACCGCTCCAGCCACCACCCCGGGCAGATACTCTGCTTGCTCGCTCTCGCTCCCAAACTCCGTTGGCAGCTTCCCAATCCGCCTCGCATCCACCCCCGTCCCGGCGCCCCCCTTTCCCTCGCCATCACGCACCCAATACCCCCTCGCCACCATAGCTTCCGTCACAGCCCCCATAACATCCTGCGCAGACAGGTTATCCCAGACCCCATCCGTCGCAAACAACACCACATCCCCATGCCTGACCACATGCCGACTCACATCCGCCTGCGCCGGCGTCTCGCTAAAATGCGACGACCCGCCAAAAATCGCATGCTGCGCCTGCATCTTCGCCGGCACCTTCGAAAGCTGATACGGCGTATTAAACGCGTGCGTCTGCGCCTCGGAGCGATACTTGACCTTCCCCGGCGAGAGCAGCAGAAAACCGGAGTCGCCCAGATTCGCGGCCTCAAGATTCCCCTCCCCGTCTGCCACCGCGAGCGAAGCCGTGCATCCCCCCGCCAAAATCCGCGGGTTCCCCATCACCGCCTCGTACGCCGTCTGTAGCAGCTTCTGTGGCCTCAATTTCTCCACTTTCGCATCCTCCCCCCTTTGCCTCCCCGCCCCTGTCGCCCTAGGGTCCTCTTCCTGCCCATGCAAATACCCCGTCCCAGCCATCAAGCCACAAAGCCCATGACTAAACTTGCTCGGATCGACGCCACTATCCTGCCAACCCCCCACCCCGTCCGCAACGCCAAACGCCACCGCGTGCGCGCACCCGCCCACCGTGGTCGCGAAGAAGGCGTCTTCGCCGGCGTCGCGCTTGGTTGAGCGGAGGTAGGGCGGGGAAGGGCGGGAGGTTGCCGAGGCGTAGGTGAAGGTATCGCGATTGGGGCGCGGGGGGCGCGGGGGCGTGGTTTTGGCGGAGGCGGAGGCGGCGATGAGGTTGCTGCCGTTTTCGCCGCTGGCGGTGG